>JAUMHR010000022.1:2330042-2344428 GCA_032361145.1 Enteromius fasciolatus
AAATGATTGATTGCTGTAAACATGTAAACAGCGCCATCTATCTTTTGTATATTGTATATTTGTAGACTGGGTTCATATAAGGCCTGCTTATACTTATACTTAGACACAGACAGACTTAAGCCAGGGTTAGGCAATCGTTTAATTAATGTAGTGCTACATTTTTATTCTACATTTTATAATCAATGGCACTGACAAATTTAAGATCAGCCAGTTAGAAATTATGACTCTGTTTGCTCAAGGCGTAGCCTACTGTTTATGTGTGTTTTATTTTATGTAGGACTATCCACACCAAAATAAGTGCTTTCCGTCATGCAGATCTGCCCTAGCTCATGTTTTAAATAAACAAATATTGCCATGAGTCCAAATAAGATTACATTCTTATGTAGTTCAGAAGCTACAATAATAGTGTTCTGTTTTTTATGGTGTTATTATTATTTTTTTGTTGTTGTTGTTTTTGCTGCAAATTGCATGGAAACCGATGGGGGAGTTAGTTTGACCTCAACACAAAAGTTGTAACAAAATTTGCAAAATGTGTTAAAACTTTGCATTAATCGAATTGCAATAAATATTCACAAAACTTTAAGAATAAATAAATAAATTTAACCAGTAATTGAAAATCAAGTGTGGGTCAGACTGAACCCCAACACAAAATAAAATTGATGGAAGCTAATACCAAAAGCATCACCAATGATTTCTCTTTAACAAGAGGCTAAGTGAAATGACCTTCATGAAAGTTAACCATGGTTTTACAAATAATAATAATAAAAAAACATGGTTACTATAGTTAAGATGTGATAACTACAAATTAACCACCATTTTGCTACACTAATCACAGTTTACCCGTGGTATTTGTAGTAAAACTGTGGTTATACAAATTGAAATCATTATGCCAAAAAAAACTATGGTTGCTAAACTTTTATATTATATAGTAAAATCATGGTTTATCACTTTTCTTTTTTATTTAGCGTCTTCTTGTCATGGTATATGCTCACTTTTTTGAGCAGCCCGTGGAACAAAAATGTGAGAAACGCATTGGAAACTTACATTGTATACTTTGGAAACATTTCATAGAGGGAGAGCGAAAAGAGAAGCCGATGACACTCCACGCTGCCAGAGGGCGCTGTGGAACAATCGGCGTTCGCAGCGCTTTTCCCCGCTGCTTGTTGGTGCGATGATGTAATGAAGTAAAAGAAGAGTAAAGATGGCGGAGAATAGCGGCACGGATCCTGCCGTGGAGACGAACACCGAGGAAAATGCCGCCGCTAGCGCGACTATCATTAAGGTCACCGTCAAAACACCGAAGGATAAAGAAGAAATAGCCATCGCTGAGGATTCATCTGTCGCACAGGTATTTTTTTCGCGGTTTCTTCTTGTTTGTAGCACCCGGGCGTTCGTTACACCAGCGGCTAACAGCTTTAGCCGGTGAGCTAACGATTGACGACGAACACTCCAAAGCTGAAAATCGTCGCAGGAGATGTTTAGAATGACTTCTGCTCTCGTTATAACTTAAATTAGGTTCTTTTGAGCATCTTATTCATTGTTTTTGGTCTTTTAAGACGCTTGTGAAGGGAGGTTTACTCACTCGCTGTTCTCGTTAAAGAAACGGCCTGCTCAGGGAGAACGTTCTAGTCTGTCATCTATGCTCGCGCTCTTTCTGTTTTGCTTTGTATTGTTGACTTTAAGGATATGTGGACAAATTGAACAACGTGTTAGATATCATTCCCAGTAAAGTTGGTGCTAGCACTGTTTATGTTAGTTCATTTGACTAGTTGCTGGTTAATGTTGATGTTTACGAGATCCGGTTTAATATAAGGGACTGTGATGTTGCACAATACTGAGGTTGTATTAATCTGATTTCACGCGTAACCTCATAATCCGCATGTTTTGTCCTCTTAACAGTTTAAAGAGGAAATCTCCAAAAGATTTAAGGCGAAGCAGGACCAGTTGGTTCTGATATTTGCCGGTAAGATCCTGAAGGACGGAGACACGCTCGGCCAGCACGGCATTAAAGACGGACTCACGGTTCACCTGGTCATCAAAACCGCACAAAAGTAAGAAGACCTGCTTATTTAGAGTCAAAACATAACTGGTATTTTCACAGGCAAAGCTGCAATATGTTGTAGGATAATGCCTGTGCGTTATGGAAGGCTTACATTTAGAGGGATTTGTGTTTTGTAGGACTTCAGGTGGTGGTAGTTCGACGACTTCTGCCTCTTCTGGCCCTGGACCATCACAGGGCAACACTGCTAGAAGTGCTAACTCCAGCCCGGCCAGCAACCTAGGAACACCCCAGGGCAGTGGGCCGTCCCCAACCCCGACACAACCTCCCAATGTACTTGGTGAGTAATGTTTTTGGGTTTGTTTATACGAGCCATTGCTCCTGTTTTAAGTGAAATTCCATAATCTTGTTGATGTTTGCAACCAGTATTGTTACTGTTAACAACAGCAACTATCAACATTGTTTTCTAATTGAAATAAAATATAAATGTTTGATTTAAAAAACCTAAATGAATTAAAATGTTCCCTTGGCAGTATTAAGTACTGAAGTATTAAAATAACACGCACTGAAACAAATATATAAGAGAATATAAAAAAGCAAATATTAATAAAATGTAATTGTACGATATCTTGTTTTTACAATTTAGTACTAAAGTTAATCTAAATTGGTTTCTTTTCTACAAATAATTGTTTAAAAGACAAGTGTTGTGAATCCTAAATTAGTGCTGTGTTCATTTTACTCTTGTTTTACGCTGGTTCTTTTGTTTTTTGTTTTTTCAGCTGGGTTTGGTGACCTGTCAGGGCTGGCTAACCTCGGTATGGGATCTGCCAACTTCATGGAGCTTCAGCAGCAGATGCAGCGACAGCTTATGTCCAACCCTGAGATGCTGTCTCAGATCATGGAGAACCCGCTTGTGCAGAGCATGATGTCCAACCCTGACCTGATGAGGCAAATGATAGTGGCCAACCCACAGATGCAGCAACTGATGGAGCGCAACCCAGAGATTTCACACATGCTTAACAACCCAGAGCTCATGAGACAGGTGTGCTATTGGACATGCACTAGAAGTACTTTAGCTTGATTTTTCAATAATAAAATGCTCAAGGTAGTATGCTGAATAAGTTTGTCTTCAGAAAGTTCTGTATTGAAGCAAATGCACACCTTTTTTATTGCATTATTTCAGGAAACTGTTTGTTTTTATTAACTTGCTTTTTTGCTTGTCAAGACAATGGAGTTGGCACGAAACCCCGCCATGATGCAAGAGATGATGCGTAACCAGGACCGGGCGCTTAGCAACCTTGAGAGTATCCCTGGGGGTTACAATGCTCTTCGGAGGATGTACACAGATATTCAAGAACCCATGTTTAGTGCTGCACGTGAACAGGTCAGATTAATTTATTGATTTAAAAAATGTTTTAATTATTTTATAATTACTAATATAAATGTAATAACAAAAAAAAGTTAAACCTAAAATCGTATTGAATTGGTGAAATTCACTGTCAAGTATGAAATGGCAACATTAAATGCTATATTGCATCATCTGAACAGTTTGGAAATAACCCCTTCTCGGCATTGGGTGGAAATGGTGATAACTCCGGAACACCGCCCTCCAGGACAGAAAACCGAGAGCCCCTGCCAAATCCCTGGGGTCCTCCTGACACTGCTGCCACCACCACCTCTGGGACGGCTACCACCACCAGCTCCACCACAAGCTCAACCACACCCAGTGTGTCCAACCCACTGGGCATCAGCTCCCCTAGCCTTGGAAACGGTAATGGTCTTTTATGTAAACATTTGGCTTTTCATTTTAAAAACGGGTCCATGAATGTTGTAGTAGAATTTAACCAGGTAATATGAGTGCTCAGTTACAGCAGACAATACATTTATTTTGTTAATATATAAAATCTTGTATCTGATTACTGTGGTTTGCTTTTAGGTATGTTTAACAGTCCTGGCATGCAGAGCTTAATGCAACAGATCTCTGAGAACCCTCAGCTTATGCAGAACATGCTTTCTGCTCCTTATATGCGTACCATGATGCAGTCCCTGTCCCAGAATCCTGATATTGCCTCACAGGTAGACCATTATTCCCAAAAGTTCATCATTCAGAACATTTAATTTACTACAATGATTTGTTATTAATATTAATATAACCTTAACCATTTTTCAGGTGTTGATGAACAACCCTCTCTTTGCCGGAAATCCACAGCTGCAAGAGCAAATGAGACAGCAGTTACCTGTATTTCTACAGCAGGTGTGTCCAGTTGGCATTGTTGTTATATGTCTATAGGGTATAGATTTAATTTGCTATTATTTGCTAACGGACTTGTTTTTCTAACTGGCCTGCAGATGCAGAACCCAGAATCCCTTTCTGTCATGACAAATCCTCGAGCCATGCGAGCCCTAATGCAGATCCAGGAGGGACTGCAAACCCTTCAAACTGAAGCCCCTGGTCTCATGCCCAGGTGCAGTTCATTTTTTTTTAATAAAGTAATCCCTGTTATGTTAATCATTGTTCCATGCATTTAACCAGTATTACAGTATAAACTGCACATAGTGTGAAATGTTGTAAAAGCTACATTTTTATCAACCATCACTCCAGTCTTCAACGATTCTTCAGAAATTGACATTCTTAACATTTCTTGTAATAACCAGTGGAACGTTTTTGGTCCTTTTAATAGAAAGTTTAAAATAGCATTTTTTTTCTTGATGTGAATGCATTTACTGTCACATGAGATTAATACATCTTTGTTTAATAAGTAATACCTGTATTTATTTATTTATTTTTTTTGTATCATGATTTTCACAAAAATATTAAGCAGCATTGAATAAGGATTTAAAGTTATTAGAATGGATAGTTTTAGGTTTTGATAGTCTCTTAGCTACTTTGTTGTCTACAGAGTGAAAAACCCTAAAGAACACATCCTCTTTCTACTAGTTATTTCCCTCTTTGCTTCAAGTAAATGCAGCTTCCTCTAGTTTCGAGCACACGTGCTTATTAAACAGGCTTGTTGTATTCCAGTTATGTAAACTAGTTGATAGATCTCCTAATCTAAACAAAACAGTGTGGCAATATCTGCACCTTACTAATTAAAAATTACATGTCTCTTTCTAGTCTTGTACCTGGTGGGATGGCTGCTGGTATCCCTGGTATCCCTGGTGCCCCACTGCCCACAGGGGTGAATGTGACCCCTGAGAACCCTCCGCCCTCAGGCCAAGGCCCCACCCCTACCCCTACCCCTGCTCCCACCCCCGCTGCTGGAACAAACACTGCCCAGCAGCAGCTCATGCAACAGATGCTACAGATGTTTGCTGGAGGAAATGCATCGGTACTTAAATTTATTTTGATTGTTAATAACATTAACAGTGTTTCCCATTAATTGCCTTTATTCTGACGGCCTGCTACACTCTAATCCAGGGATCATCAAGGCCGGTGTCCTACAGAGTTTAGCTCCAACCTGCCTTAACACAGCTGCCTAGAGGCTTCAAGTATACCTAGTAAGAGCTTGATTGGCTGCTTCTGGTGTGTTTGATTAGGGTTGGAGCTAAACTCTGCAGGACACCGGTCCTCCAGGACCGAACTTGGTGACCCCTGCTCTAATCTGTCGTGGCACAGTTTCTTAAAACACATTTTTATATTCCCATAACTCAAAATGTCTGTTTTTCCTTTGGCAGAGCAGCTGTCAAGTGAACTAAAATTAAGTGCACAATATGTCATAGTGCCTTAATTGCAAAAGGCTGTGATTCAATTAAGCGTATCATATGTTGTGCTAAGTATTTTAAACCAAGGTGCACAGTTTGCACACAATCGGCTTGTGATCCACATTTTTAGCATTTTTGTAGACAGATTTTTACAGTATTTCAACAGATTTGTATTGAGAACCTGTTTCACAGAAACGGCAGGTTTCCACAAGTACTTGAGGGTTTCACTCTGACAGTTGAAGAAATTAAAACAAAACCATTGTAATTTTCACAGTAATAAAGTAAAATATGCCCATTACAAAATATTACATTTTCACTTCTGCTTATAGCAGTTATGCAATAACTATAATTTATTATAATATAAATGTAAATAGTAATGCAATGGTATTATATTACTGATTAATGCTCAGATTGCTACTAGTAAAATTATTAGACTATAATAATTTTAATATTATCTCTCTAAAACCAGCCTGACTGATCTGAAAAGTGCAGAGAGTTTTTACTTCATTGAGGTTAGACACTGAAAATGAGCTGGTTCAGACTATAAAATGTACAACATTTTGAAAGCTGCATTGCCAAATCCTGTTCGAAGCACCGAGTGTGCTGTGTATATTTAATTGTGCTCACTTGTTTTCACCTCGCTCTGCAGACTCAGACTCCGGAAGTGCGTTTCCAGCAACAGCTGGAGCAGCTGAGTGCCATGGGCTTCATCAACAGGGAAGCCAACCTTCAGGCCCTCATCGCCACCGGGGGCGACATCAACGCCGCTATCGAAAGACTGCTCGGCTCTCAGCCTTCCTAATTCACTCAACTGAGAGCGTGCGAAGGGAGACAAGAAGCAAACATAGTCCTCATCACATAAAATCTGACAAGCCCCACATAGACAGAATTCCAATTACTCCAATCATTTTTTTTTTTTTTTTTTTTTTTTTTTTTTTTTTTTTTTGCTACGATCAGTCAGTCTCTGAATCAAAAAGCAATGAGGGTTTCAAATTTGTTTCCTTGAACAAAACCAAACCAGAATCGCTGTGGAATGACATCACACTAACCCCTCATCACTAGTAAGATGGGACAAAGCTTACATTTGCTTGAACCAAGTTTGAGTTACCATTCCTTACAATTAGAACGCACTCACCTGAGGCACTACTCGGTGGTTAGGGGAATAAAATCCATACGCTTGAATTCCGAGGCCCAGAGGGATTCTTGTCTTCTGTGAAAATGCTTGGTTTCCTTAATTTCTCTCTTTTTCTCCTAATTCATGCCTGATCAAACCAGTATTTATTGCAGAAACGTAGAGCTTACCCTTTACTCCCTTTCCACCCTCCTCAGTTGACGTTGATTTGAGCGTTCCTTTACATTTTGATGTGTTAATCGAAATCTAATAGACATGATCATGTTGGAGCACTATAACATCTTGACTCTGATCGCTTACACTTCAGCTATTTTAGAAAGGAATGAGTTTTGGAGATGAGGTTTGAAAAAGCTATTCAGTCATCTCTTTAGTCGTTTGCCTTTGTGAGGAGTGTACATGAATTGACCGTAAAGGCTTGTCATATGGGTAAGGTTGTAACAAAGCATCAATAAAATATTTCTCAGCTTAACAAGCAGTGGCGAACGCAGACACCATTTGTTTCGACCGTATCTTTATGCTTTGACATAGAAGTATTTTAGTGCCTGGAACACGCTTGTATTGTGTATCTGGATACATCAAGTTAAAAACAAAACAACTGGTTACAGCATGATAGCTTCTCTCAGTGCTAACCAACAGCCGTCTAATGGAACTAACACTTTTATTGTAAATTTAAAATGTTTAACTTTTTTTTGCTGCACGTCCATAATCCACTCTTTATTCTACTTGAATTACATTACAGAAACCAACATTCACTGGGGTTTGTAGTTCCTTCTAGCATCTGTTTTTTTTCTTTTTCTTAAATCCAATGTTTTTTTTAATCTTTGCGATGTTGGGCTGCATGACACCTTGCAATTTTACTGTTTAAGTTGGAAAAGTAATTCAATGATCATTCTTTTATATCCCCAATATTTTTAATTCTAGTCTAATTAATGTGGAGGTCACACACAAGTCGGTTCTTGTTGATACGTTATGTAACCATTTAAGTTCACAATTACTAAGCTTTAGTCATGGTTGCTTTAGGTAGATAACTTTTCAATATATTGAATTTCATGTTCTTTTAACACTATATGAGAGCTGGTAATCTTAACTTTTCCACACATGTTGAATCTTTCAGTGAATTTTGATTTTATGCTTTTGCTGTAAAGTTATTTTTTGGGGGTGTAATTATCATAAAAAATATATTAAAAAAAAGCATGTAGCTTCATTTAAAGATTCGAGAAAGGTGAAGACAGAAAAACTGATTTAGCTTCCTCAAAGAAGCTTTTAGCTAACAATTCTTGGTCTAAAGAACATTTAAAAAAATGTAAAGAACCTTTTTTTCCCCAAAAATAACCATTAGTGGCCAATAAATTGATTTATATTAAGGATTGCAAATGTACAGTATATATATTATACTGGTTATTTATAGGAAGTTAAGATATTCTTCAGTAATAATACCCTTAAAATTTGTGCACTCACCTCAAAATAGAAATGCAAAACAAGTTGTTTTTTTTAAATGGGTGAATTCAGGTTGATTGAGATATTATTTCCCAAGTTATTTCAATGACAAAAAGTCCCAAACAACCTGAATTCACCCTACAATTATAGCCACTTGACCGTAAAAACTGTTGAAGTGGACGCTAACTACTCGATACTGCTTGGGATGTTGAATACGACAAAACAAAAGCCTTGCCATTGTTTTCTATTTTATTGAGCATTTATTTCCATTATATAAAGGGGAGGACTTTAGCTGGTTTCGCCGTTCTTGCCGTTCTTTTGTTTTATTAATGACCCGAAAAACAAGTAAATCATCCATGTTACGTTTAGTTTTGATCTAGGC
Organism: Enteromius fasciolatus; assembly: GCA_032361145.1. NCBI lineage: Eukaryota > Metazoa > Chordata > Actinopteri > Cypriniformes > Cyprinidae > Enteromius > Enteromius fasciolatus. Next base: position 2,338,695 of record JAUMHR010000022.1, read on the forward strand.
CACGTTTTTGTAGTTTGTAGGCACTGCCATTATACTACATTTCCCACGAACCCTCAGTGCGGAAGTTCAAGGTCAGCTGATGTTCATGTTGGGCTGCTGGGCCACGTTTTTGTAGTTTGTTGGCACTTCCATGAAACTACATTTCCCGTGAACCCTCAGCGCGGAAGTTAGAAGTCAGCTGATGCTCTTGGACCGCTGGAAGTTCTTGCTATAATCTCGTGTAAATTTTAAACCTGTATTAGTATTATTGGCGTTTTCCTTTAAATTATGTTGCGTCCTAAAGCGTTAACGCAAGTACTCAGTCAAGCAAACACCAGTGGCGTACAAAGCACGCTGTGAGTATATAAAATGCTATGTTTGTCCTTTTCTCCCAGCTAAAGCTACTCATATATTGGTAAACAATAACGTTGTACGTTACGTTTATGTTATTAACATGCTTTCTGGAGTTAAAACTAAGGCATTTTGTTGCGTTTGGGATTCGCTTAATGCATGTTAAATGATTAATGTAATATTTATATAGTAGCTTCAAACGTGTTTGATTGACCATATTAGAAATATCGGAATATTTGTCATTTGACTAAATATCAAATTAAACCCATTATTTTAAATAATTATCCCATACACAACAAAAATGACACAAATATCAATTTGTTTAATGTTTATCTGTGTGAACTGACTTCATACATCCACACCCAAACATCAGTTCACTTTAATAAACTACTATGTTTTGCAAAAAGTCAAAAATTTTGTGAAGAGAAATTTTGTTTGCAGATCCCATCTGATATTGATTTTAGTTTTTTGGCCACTTTGACTACCGGTCAAAGTATTTGGTGGTTGTGTATGAATTTATATTCAATTCACGTAGGCCTATATGCTTTTAAAAAAATAATGATGTATTTGTTTGTTTTTTATTTTAGGTTGTTGAATAATGAAGGCTCTCTACTGGCGTATTCTGGATATGGAGACACTGATGCAAGAGTCACTGCAGCCATTGCCAGCAATATCTGGGCGGCCTACGACAAAAATGGACACCAGGCCTTTAATGAGGACAAACTGAAATTCATCCTGATGGATTGCATGGTAGGAATGTCGCCGTACAGTTGGGTTAAAAAAAGTAAATGATTGTGAATGCTAGTCTTTATCTGCAATAACGTATGCTTTATAAAAGCTATGCACACATTCAGCACAGCAGATGCTGTAGGCCATGTCTGGATTTGACATTACACCATGCCAGAATTAACACTGGCTGATAAACTGCTGTATTGTTTACAATAATTTTTCCTGTGTAATGTGCTGCATTTTCTCTGTCATTACAGGAAGGCAGGGTGGCCATTACACGTGTTGCAAACTTGCTGCTTTGCATGTATGCCAAGGAGACAGTAGGCTTTGGGATGCTGAAAGCCAAGGTGAGATTTGGTGTATATAAAATAGCTCCTAATTACTCTTAATTATGTATTTTCATGAACAATTAAAGTAACTGTGTTTATGTTCGCAGGCTGAAGCTTTAGTGCAGTACCTCGAGGAACCGCTAACACAAGTGGCAGCGTCGTAGGATGTGCTTTTGAGTATTTGTGTATATTGTAACAGAAACTTCTGAAGATCTTGGCCTTCATAATATATTATCTATGGCTTTATTTATTTGCATACTTCGTGTGATTGCTATATAAAACTGTATGGCTATTAGACCCCCAAATAATGCTTTGCATAAACTTTAATAATTACATTTGAACTGCATTTTCCCTTTTTATTATCTTTTCTTTATGTCTCAGGATTTTTGCAGTCAGTGATCAGGCTGTGTCTAGTGTCAACAATATAAAATAAAAGCCTCTTTTTGTTACATGTTGTTGTTTTACCTATAAAACACATTAAACTAGGATATTATTAATTTAACCAAACATAATACAATGTATAAAAAATATATCTGAAGGTGAAATATGACTATCACTTTGTTAATCTGGGTTTCTGCATTTTTTAAAAAGGTCTAAAGTGCAATTAAGGCCACAAAATATATTAAATCAGAGCAGAAAGTCTTAAATTCAGAATGTTGCATGCAATAATAGAAAAAAAATATTTTGTATTTGCGTCTTGTTTTCCAGTACAAATATCTAAACATCATTAAATCAAGATACATTTACTTAAAATGCAAAATTAAATGAGTTTATGCTTAAAACAAGAACAAATATCTGTCAATATGAAGAATTTCCCATTTAAATTAAGTTGTAGATATTTGTTCTAATGTAAATAAATCATAAATGCACATCCAAAACAAGATTTCCTATTTCATGTAATTTTGCTTTATAAATAATTGTATCTTGGTTTAAGTATTTAGACATTCGTATTGGAAACTAAAAACACTGATAAAGAAGATCACTTTTTTTGTAGCATGTTCAGAAGATACAGTAAAAGCTATTTTAGTGGTTGGGAGTCATGATCTTAAATAATTTACTTTTTTTGTTTGTTTATTTAGAGACCATAATTATGTTTTGTGTTCCATTCTATTTATTCCTTACATTTTGCTTACTTGTTCTTAAAAAGTTAAATTTATCTTCATAAAACCTGCAGAAACTGTATAATATTTGTGTTCAAGCAATAATTAACCGTGAAATCCAAAATATGCCTCTTGGGAGGGGCTCTTCCGTTCCTGATCTCTGGAGAAACTGCTTAAAAGTGATTGGTTGCGTATGGTGTGGATGTCGTCGTTTCATTGGCTGAACAGGTGCACTATTGCGCCCAGTTTCATATGACTGCACCTGCGCTTGCCCTACCTGTTTGACCTGACTCGAGCTCACTAAAAGTCACGCCCACCTTCCCCCAGGTACGGCACATTTGATAGCGGAACTGCCAGGCTAAATAACAGGGCTTGTTCCTTGTACAAACAACTGAGCTTGTCCACCATAAACGCTGGGGTTTCATTTGTGCTTCTTACTGTTTCTCTGCTATTTCAGGTCAGCCGTTGTAACACAGAGAGGAGGAACTTTCCTTCTGTGTTTTCCTTGGAATCGGTTGGGATTTTGACTCATGCAGCATCTAGATTAGTGAAGCAAGATTGAGTGACAATATGGGGTCTGATGAGGCCTACAACTTTGTTTTCAAAGGTAAGACACTTTTTGCACATTAAACAATCTCTGATACGGCTTTTTAGATGATGTTTAGTTAGTTTCGTGATCTGCAAGCATTTCTTACACTGTTTGCAGTAGCTGTAGAGTAATGGCTGGTATACAGTCAATAAAAAAAGAAAACGGCTATAGAGAAATACATAAAGCAGCTGGATTTAGAGTACCTCGTGCAATTCAATTCCTTCTTTTTGTAAAGCTCTCGGCCCTATAGGTTGGTTGCAACCTGATTTCCATGACAGCAAGGTTTTGTTTACACAAGATTACTCAGTTAGGTTACTCAGTATGGGAGAGGAAATAGTTGTATCTGTTAAAGCCCATTGTAAAACTATGATCCGCTAGAGCAGTGACTACTTAAAATGCATTATGTTTTGGTTTCGTAACAGTTGAAGCAATAAGAACAGGAAGTCTTTTAACAGTGACTGCTTAAAACATGCCAGATTATGATCATTTAAAGGGCCAGCTTTTATGTTTATCACCTGTGGTGGTGGATTAATCTGAAATTGCACACAGATATTTGTACATGAGTAAGTTAAAGGAATAGTTTGCCAAAAAAAATCTTGAAAATTGAATTATGCTGAGGTCATCCAGGATATTGGTGACATGGTTTCATCATCTGGACAGATTTGGGGAAATGCAGCAACATTTGTTCACCGATAGATCCTCTGCAGTGAATGGGTGCCGTCAGATTGAGAGTCCAAACAGCTGATAAAAACATCACAATAATAAACACCTCCCTCAGTTAATGTCTCATTAAGTGAAAAGCTGCATGTTTGGTCTGAATCAAAAGAGAAATATGAATAGACCTAGCATTGTTTACTAGGTGAATTTTGATATGAAAGAACAAAAGTAGATGGATCATTTCACTAGAGCAGTGGTTCCCAAAGTAGGGGTCGTGAGAGGATTCCCAAGAAATCATATATATTTTTTTATACTATTATAAATAACATATTTTATCTATAACTAATAAAGATAAAAAAAATAGTAGTTAATATTTACATTTAAAAAACAAACAAACATGCAAATTCAAAAGCCTTTCAAATTTCTTTCCATTCGATGGCGACCCCTAAGGTGATTACGACAGATTAATCAACAGCGTCAGTAGCAGCAGATCAGTTTACAACACTTTCCGACATGTGCACGTAACGTGTAGGTGATTTTCATCTCTTTATGCTTAGGATGTTATTTTTGTTGAAATGAAACGTTGGTTAATATCGATAATGCGCAACATTTGTATATTTTAACCACTTGTGAGGATAGTGGGGGTCACGGTTATTTTGGGGGTCGCGAGCTGAAAAGTTTGGGAACCCCTGCACTAGAGGAAGGGTTATGTATTACAGACTCTTATTTTAGCCAGAAGCAAAGGTTTAGTGTTAAAACGCCTTGAAGTATTTGTTTCTTACAAACATGCTGCTTTTCACTTCACAAGATGACAGCTGATGGTGTTGTGTGGATTACTGTAATGTTTTTATCAGGTCCCATTTACTGCAGAGGATCCATTTGTGAGCAAGTAATCTAATGCTAAAATTTCTCAACATCTCTTGCGATTAGGAAACAAACCTACATCTTGAGTACCTTTTCTGCAAATATTCATTTTTGGGTGAACTATTCCTTTAATGTTTTTAAAGGCTTCTGTTTTAACCTTGTATGTTTATTGTTTTCTGAAACCGTTTTTTTCTTCTTATATTTATAATTGCCATTTCTCTTAATATAATATGATAAATTAACTCCAATCCCAGAAATGTCAAAACAGTCCTGCAAGGGTGGAGTGTTGATTTTACTCCTGACATGTTTGAGTCCTTTTTGTTGACACCTGCAATTAGCTGGGTTTTCGTAAGGAGTGCTATACTGGGACATAATGGTTATCCAGTGTTGGTTTGTTTTGACAGAAGAATATAAAGGATAAGACCCGATTCTGCTTCAAGTATTAATAAACAACAAGCCTGGACGGTTTCATAATAAGCATGCAGATTTGTGATTGTATAGGACATGCTTTGCCTCTTAATGTTGCACTTGTTGTTGAAGAGTTACTTGCCACAAAAGTCCCAGACAACAAACATGACATTGTAACCAATTACATCATGAGTTTGTGATTGGCTGGTATTTTAATCCATAACTAATTATTGATTTTACACACATTAAGTGTTGCTTAATACACCAAGCAGTGGTGTTGCAAAAAAACAAATCATGAGATCTTTCACAAATGCCAAGAGAAGGCTTCTCTTCACATGGGCGTTTATGGTTGTTGTTTCCAGATGATTGGGTTGGTGGATTTTTCTGACTCATATGCATTTTGTTGCAGTGGTTCTTATTGGAGAATCTGGTGTTGGCAAGAGCAACTTGCTGTCACGGTTCACCAAAAATGAGTTTAACCATGACAGCCGGACGACCATCGGAGTGGAGTTCAGCACAAGAACTGTGCAGTTAAACGGCCTCACCATCAAAGCTCAGATCTGGGACACAGCTGGACTGGAGCGGTACCGGGCCATCACTTCTGCGTGAGTTTAACATGATGAAGTACCTGACAAATATGCCCCTAGTTCCCCCAAAATGACAGTCATGTCAATTACTCCGTATCATGTTGAGTTTTTCTTATTTCTGTGGAACATAAAGCATGGTAA
>JAUMHR010000022.1:2344528-2380286 GCA_032361145.1 Enteromius fasciolatus
CCCAAAATGACAGTCATGTCAATTACTCCGTATCATGTTGAGTTTTTCTTATTTCTGTGGAACATAAAGCATGGTAATTAGCTCAAATTAAAATAAATAAATAACTTTATATTATTTCTTTTAGTGTAGTTAATTATTTTAATTTCTTATTTACATTATAAACATTACTGTTTATTTATTTATTTGTTTATTTTTATTTGGAAAAAGTCTCTTCTGCTCACCAAGGCTGCATTATTTAATTAAAAATACAGTAATATTGTAATAAGTAATAAAGCCACTTGTTTTTAAAATGTAATTTATTCCTGTGATGCGCAGCTGAATTTTCAGGGTCATTACTCCAGTCTTCAGTGTCACATGATTCTTCAGAAATCACTCTTATATCTGTTGTTTTGCTGCTCAATAAACATTTCTTATTATTATCACAAATGAAACCAGGATTCCTTACTAAATAAAATGTTCAAAAATATATTTAGACATATTTTGTAACAATGGGAAAGTCTTTACAATCACAAGTTGCAAAAAAATAAGTGTATTAAAAATGAACTTCTACTTTATGTGGGCCATTTATTTTAATTGATCCAAATTTCACAGAATGACAGAATTTTAAGTGAATTTTTTTTAAGTAGTTCGCTCACACTCCGAATATGTTTGTATGCAAATACATTTTTGACTGTATGTAAAATGTCATTCATCTATTCTTTTGCAAATTGAGAAAAATGTAACACATCACGCTTCACACAATTCATTTCTCACCTGTTGTTCTACAATCTTCCTTATGCAATCATGCTTATGACGTAATGTTTTATGACAGTGTTCTGTTCATATAAAAGAGGAAGTAAATCGCCTCATCTGATTTAAGCTGATCTGTTTTCCTGTATCTCAGATATTATCGGGGAGCAGTTGGAGCTCTACTAGTCTATGACATTTCAAAGCACTTGACATATGAAAGTGCAGAGCGCTGGCTGAAGGAGCTCTACGACCACGCAGATCCTCATATCGTAGTGATGCTTGTGGGCAACAAATCGGACCTGGCAGCAGAACGGTCTGTTCCAACAGAGGACGCAAAGGACTTTGCAGGTCATTACTGAACACAGCTTATTATATTATTCAGACTCAGAGAAAAGGCTTCACGACAACCCTACAAAATAACAGCTCGGCCTAACCTGAAGAAATGATGACAAATACTACTGCACACTGCACAGTAGCATTTACATCGCCAAGTAATAATATTGCCAACAACAACATTAATAATAATACAATTTATTAAAACATCTAGAAACTATACATGATCTTTATAGCTTGAAGAAATTATCATATTTTAATAATACTGTTGCTCAGTAGAATGTACATTACTTTTAAGGAATATTAAAATGCATAATTCATATTTTAAATGCAAATGAATAAAAAATGTAATATAAAAATATAAAGAAGGAATTACTACATTTTTTAAAGATGAACTAAATAGTTTTATAATTTGATTTCTTATAGTAAATTTATATTTGACATTACAATCTTTTTTATATTCTGTGTCTTATAATTTTTTTATATTATATTTTTCTCCTGACAGTAAAATAAGCCACATAAAACCCATATAAATGTCCAGTCATGCAAAGAAAAAACACTAAAATGTAATCAAACTGTAACAAAAATGTAATCAGGCACAATGCACTATTAATATGATGCAATTTTAAAGGTGTTTTACCTGCATTTTGAATTTTGCAGTGCATTGCATGCAGACATGTAAATTAATAAATTACATTTCCAGTGTATTGTTTAAAACGGTGAAATGAAAAGTTAAATTTTCTGTTAAATTTACAGAGATTTCCTTAAACTCTTAAACAGAATTTAAAGCCTAATTCAAATGATAGGCAAATGATGAATGTTCCCTCATAGTACACTGGTACATACTTCTTTAAGCGTGTATGTATTATATATCATTTAGCAAAATCAAAGGTAATCTTTTCATATCATCATTATTTTTTACAGAAAAGAACAGTCTTTTGTTCATGGAAACCTCTGCTTTGGAGTCTGTAAACGTCGAGGCAGCGTTCAACACTGTGCTTACAGGTAGCTACTGTTTATTCTGAACACATCATACCGTATTTACATGTACTTTACATGTGTTCCTTGCCCTCTGGGATTCTCCTCTTCAGTCAGGCTTGAAATAGTGTAAGCACTTCATTATCATAATCATGCTGCCATTATTTGATCTCCAGAAATCCATAAAAAGGTGAACAGCAAAGAAGTGACCCGAGGCTCTATCAATGCGGTGACATTATCCCAGCCTAAAGCTGCAGCGGATGACGCACAGGAAGAAAAGAGGGCCTGCTGTAAGAACGTGTGAAAGAACATTTTAGGACTTCACGAGGGTCCTAAAGGAGTTGTGAATTCAGCTTCAGTAGAGCTATTATGAAAGAACGAATATGATATAAACTAAAGCAAATCCATTTCATTGACTGGCATAGCCATATTTGTATTGTTAAATATTGTAACAAAGACATTTAAATGTTTGTTAGGTCTGACAGGGATTAATGTCAATTTTAATTAATTTTAATGTGTTTTCCCTACATGCTCCCTCTCAGTAGGAGATTTTTCTTTGAATTATTTATGAAATGTTATGCCAAACTTTTTTTTTTTTTTTAACTTAAATTCATTTGACAGACTTTTTAATCCAAAGAGACTTACAAATGAAGAACACAAGTTATTCATTTTACTCATGGTATTAAGATCAACAGATGCTGGAGAATTAACTTTATTACTTTAATTAGTATAAAATGGAGGAAAAAACATACTTTTTGATTTGCATGCTCATCCCCACTGTTTGGTTTTTAATTTGATTTATTTAACACACCTGATGAAGACAACTGACAAAAACCCACATGTGTTCATTATATCATTTAGGACTAATCAGCACTAATTAAATTTTTTTTGCTACTAAAATCTATTTATATGTAGCATTTATAAGCAACGTGTTGATTTGTATCTTCATAAATGTATGCTGATGCTGTGGGTATTATCAAGTGCTGCTCTTAACATGACATGAAGAAAATATATACAGCATGTAATTTTCCAATAAGAAATAAAGCAGAGATGTGTATGAAAAATGCCTGAATTATTTTTCTCATGGTGAATCTCAAGTGCATTTTGCTAAATGTCTAGCAAAAATAATATCATCATTATTCAATATAAACTTAGTAATAAATATAATTTTAAAAAATATGCTGTCAATTAATTACTTGCAACATTAACTGATATGACCAGTTCGAAGCGGAATTGCATCTTTGCATGAATTAATTATGATTATTTATAGTAATTGGGCAATAAATATACAAATTCTTAATTGAAGCTTTAAAAGAAGTATCATATGCTCACCAAGGCTGCATTTATTTGATTAAATTAACATAAAAATAGTAATATTGCGTATATAAGTATATTATTATTTCTATTTAAATTTTTTCATGGTAATTTTATTCAAATAAATGCATGGTGAGCACAAGACTACTACTATATGTACTAGTCACACTTTTTTATTTTTTAAAGATTTTTTTAAAATGTTTTTGAAAGAATATATATCAAATAAAATTTATATTGAAGTTGATATTTCAGACACTGATAAACTAAACATCTAATACGGGTAATTTACACATATAAAAGTAAAGGATACATCTATGCAATTTAACTTTAAATCCAGTAATTAAAATGGAATTTAAACAGCTTTTTCAGTTCAGTCACTGAATGGTGCACAGCCATTGGCCCTTCCTCCTCTTGGCCTCCTACGTGGCACTTTCATGTCCCATCATCCTCTGTAAAGCATGAGTGAAGTCACGCTGTGGAATGTGGAAGAGCTCATTTAAAATACACCTGTGACTCCATGCTTTCCTTTACGCTGTATTTCTAAAGTATTGAGTAGCTACCTAGTTTTTATTATAGCTTATATTTTTATTCTACGATGTACGTTGATTGTATCATTACACTCTGTGTTTATATATTACCTGACAACTACAAAAGACACACCTGTGACTACACACCTGTACGGAAGCCCGATCAAACATTTCATTGGGTCACAGAGCTTCACGCGTGTGATAGGCAGGATAGTGGGCCAATGAGATCATCGGAAAGGCGGGGCTACATCTCAGCACAATGACGTAGGTGTTTGCCTTAAGATGAGACAGCAGGGCGAAACTTGGTTGACGTAGCCCAGCAACATCGTATCAAAGTTGATTAGCTGTAGTTTTGGCAAAATCGGGACCTATTTTTCTTTACGGTTACTTTACGTATAACAGTCGACAGAAGGAAACACATTGTATATTTTTATTTTTGAATTCTGAGAGTCTTCAACGTATAAAGCGCGCGTAGTAATGAAGCGCTCGTGATCAACTGATGCGCCTCATAAACAAAGTTTCTTTGACGACGTAGTAAATATAATAGCAACTTGTGGTTCTCCAGAAGAGCATAACGTCTTTAAATCTGAAAACACGGACTTGTTAATAAGCCGGTAAGAAGATTAAAGCCATGACGGGTAGAGAGGACGAGTATGACTATCTCTTTAAAGGTGAGTACCACGTTACTTACCGCACTTCCATACATTACGATGAGCTCCTGCATGTCGTTTTCATGTGATGCTTGTCCCCCTTGTCATAGACGTTTTCTTTTCTATCCTGAAACGCATATGCCGTGATTTGTAGCTGTTTCGAGAGGCTCCAAGTTGGCCAGTCGCTGCTAGACCACCTTGGACCAGCAAAAAAAACAGCTGGTCACACTGCTTTTGGCTGGATGAGCTGGTTTTTGGGTCATGGTGGCAGGTCAACCAGCTAATTATCATCTTAGGTCAGGCACAAGCAAGTGTCATTTTCCAAAACACAGCTACCGTTTTCCAACATGGCATAAGCAAATGCATTTAAGCAGGACGAAAAGATATAGAAATTGTTCATTTAAATAATTGCTATTGCTAATTGCTATTTATTAAATAAGTGCTATTTTAGATTGATTATATAATGCACAACATGACTGGTTTCTCCTAATGTGTCTTGTTCTATTTTATAGTTCTCGTGTGTGTGTGTGTATGTGTATATATATATATATATATATTAGTAATACAATACATTTTAGCTCGTGATGTGGAAACAATTTGGACATTTAATGAACTTGAGAAAAAGTCTTTTGTGTGGAAATTGATTTAGAGTATATACTATAGTGTCAGCAATATAAGCACAGTTGAACCGGTAAGACCTGTATAAATCAGGTCTTTCTCAGGATGGGTTTGCATTCAGAAGGTCTTAAAAACTCTCCTTTGATCTAATGAGCCAAATCTCATTTGATTCAGAAGATCACTCAGATCATTAATTTGTTCCATTTTTGATAAATAACCAATTATTTGAGATTGAAGGAGATCAAATGTTAAAGTTTTTATTTAGTAATTGACTACTAAAGCGGATACTAATGATATAATTTTTTACTAATCTGACCTCTTTGATGTCTGCCGTGGTTATGTCCATGAATTCGACATTTCCATTAGTCAAACTTCTGCTATTGACGACCATGTGTTTAAACTGTCCGTGGACATTTCGCTGTTTGACCATGAATCATTTAAAGCTGTTCAATCACCACTCTGCTCTTTAAACATGTAGACGTCTGTAAAAGTGCATTCCTGTGTGTCTTACTCTAAAATTATTAGCAGAGGCATCTGTTAAAGATTTCATTCTTTCATGTTGACGAGATGGCAACATTAACCCAGTTTATATCAGGTTTGATTGAATAAAAATATTAATTGCAGTTTGTTTAATCACCTTCATGTCATGTTCCAAGGGCTCTTCTGAAGTCTCACAACATCTTTTTGTGATGAATTGACTGGAATCTCTTCACAAAAGCTTTGAAAAATTTCTTATTCACATTTAAAAAATCAAAATAAATGAGATTTGATGTTCTTGAATCATCATCTTTTGTTATTTTACATGAAAGTGTTCCTCTTATCTCTTACAGTGTGCCCACCTAGCCTATACTGATTTAATTGGATATTAAAAACCAATCAAGATTTTTATTATATTTAAGTCTCGTCTGCTCACCAAGAGTGCATGTATTTAGTAATATTGTGAAATAATAATAATAATAATAATAATAATAATAATAATAATAATTTTCTATTGTCATATTTTAAAATGTAATTTATTTCTATAATGCAAAGCAAAATTACTCCAGTCTTTATTATGGCACTATCCTTTAGAAATGATTGTAATATACTGATTTGCTGCTCAAGAGACATTTATTATTATTAGCAATATCGAAAGGTTTTGCTGCTTAATATTTATGTGATATATTTTTTACAGGATAATTTTATGACCATAAAGTACAAAAACACAATTTATTTGAAATATAAATATTTTGTCATATTATGACTGTCTTTATCGTCACTTTTAGTCAATTTAATGCATTTAATGCCGAATAAAAATTTTACTAAACTATCTGAACGGTAGTGTAACTGTAAATTTAATATCTGTTCCATTTTTGCCTCTGTCAGCGGGAGACAGACGTTCCCAGTCTTTCGTAAGTCTACCTGTTTGGGTGAAAAAGGGAGTTGCTCTTCAGTCGTGCCCTTTTCTATCATTGTCGAAAGCTTTGTGGATACACACCCTTTGTGTGTGAAATATTCAAATTTAATTGCTGTTGTGCGGTGAAGGGAGGCCGGTTCCTGCAAAGTGCACAAATGGAATCAGCTTGAAAGCACAGTGTCATGTGTGTCTCCAGGGACAATAGCAAACACAATAGAATTTAAAAGCACCGTAAAGTAGAGCCAGTTGATCTCACGCACCCTTGTCCTCTTCATCCACAGTGGTTCTGATCGGAGACTCCGGTGTAGGCAAGAGTAACCTGCTCTCTCGCTTCACCCGCAATGAGTTCAACCTGGAGAGCAAGAGCACCATCGGGGTGGAGTTTGCCACTCGCAGCATCCATGTGGAGGGAAAGACCGTCAAGGCCCAGATCTGGGATACGGCTGGACAGGAGAGATACAGGGCCATCACATCGGCGTAAGCTTCTCATCACTAGACATCAGCTAATTCAAGACACCATTGTTCGGTGCACCAATTTTTGAAAAGTGTAATTAATAAAATAAATAGAATATAACAAATATAAAAACTACAGTGTGTGCATAATTACACGGCTAATTAATATTCTTATTGTGTTGTGTTTATTTGCATGTTGGTTAAAAACGGATATATAATATATATTAGGCATGAAAAAATACTTTTGTTATGACTTGATAGACAGTGTTGATCTTACAATACAATATTCTAACAATACTTTAAACAAAGACACAATAGAGTTAAAAAAGTAATTTTCAATTTCATTTCTTCTAAGATATATGACAATCACTTAAGAAGTACTGTTCATTAACCAGAATAGAAATATGAATTCTTCTTGGGTAAAAATACAGAATTATGTTAGTTGCACTTGCTTGCTTTTCACTGACTAGACATGTGTTGAAGTTTTAACTATTGTGTTTTATTAAATGAATTGATAATATAAAAGAATTAATAACAATACATAAATGCACATGTATTTACCTGCATGCATTTAAAGTAAGAATAACAAAGTGCAGTACATTTTAAAAAACATTTGCTTTTATGATTTTATATTAAATAAAAAACGTTATATATAAAATATATCTAAAATCCTCACACATTCAGGTTAAAGATGTCAATGCTCTTATGTTAAAAATTTAAGGAGGGAATTGTGCCAGATTTTTAATTATTTGAGCTTGCTTTTTTACTGTATAGTACTATGAGAGGGTGTTTGAATAATAAAAATAAAGAGAAACGCACTGTTTGGCCACTAATGATGTACACCCAAACAAGATAACGACTTTAATAGTAGTTTTATTTTACAAGACCAGCCAAATACTCTTTGGTAACCACACTATAATTGGGCATCTTAAATTGTGGAGTAAATGTGTTATTTGTGGATCTTTTAGTTTCTGAATAAAGATTGCATCTTTTAAACTTCTGTGTGTGTGTTCACAGGTATTACAGAGGTGCCGTAGGAGCCCTGCTGGTGTATGACATTGCCAAGCATCTGACCTATGAGAATGCCGAGCGCTGGCTGAAAGAGCTGCAGGATCATGCTGACAGCAATATTGTCATCATGTTAGTAGGGAACAAAAGTGACCTGCGCCATCTGAGGGCCGTTCCTATGGATGAAGCCAAAGCCTTTGCAGGTTATTGTTGTGAGAACTTTATTAGAACTGTAATTTCTTCTATAGAGTACAAGTGATGTTTTTCTGGCAAATCGTGTATAAATGACACCTAAAACACTAGTCTTGTTCACATAAGATTTATATAAAGGAGTCAGAATACAAAATATTTCACCTAATACGCCGCTTTTGAAGACAGCTTGTGAAGTTGAGAGTTAAGTAAATAATTGTTAAACCGCCCAAAGGTAATTTGGAATACCTTTAAAGGTCACAGAGGTGTTGGTAGTGTTCAAAGCTGAGGTGTTTAGGTTACAGCTCTTGTTGCTGATTGGTCAGTTTGAATGCCTCAGATTTGAATATGGTCAGGAATTAATGTTTGTATGTTCATTTCTCTGGGCTCTATGAAATTGAATGCTACATTGTAACCTTTTAAAGCAGTGCTGTTAATAAAATGATAGGGCATCAGGGAAACTAGTTTTAGACAATGTTGATTACTCATTTATGTGTAATGCATTCCATTTAACAAAGTCACAAAGCTGTCCTCATATTTTGCTATCTCCATTGTTGTGTTAGGGTGGTAATTGTAAAATTAATTGGCATTTCTGGTGCTGTGCCCTGTGATTGATACCTGATGTTAAAATCTTTCTTGGTTATATTGCGTATTGAATGCAGTAATGATTTTACTTGTTTATCTCAGAAATATTATTTGTTAGCTGGTCTGTGTTTTTGTTTATGATAATGTATTTGGGAAGCTATACAGTATTCATTTAAAAAGTTTTTTATATTTTTGTGTTTTTTGCAGAGAAGCATGGACTTTCTTTCCTGGAGACTTCAGCGCTGGACTCTTCAAATGTTGAACTTGCCTTTCAGACCATTCTTACAGGTTAGTCCTGAGCAAATCGTTTAGGAGGGTGCACGAATCTCATGAAAACTGTGAGGAACATGTACCAGCCATTTTTGTATTAAGAACATTCTCACACTCATTATTGTAATGACAAGAATAGTATTTAAATAGCAGAGTATTTATGCATAATTTAGTATATAAAATGCATAGAAATAAGTGTGATCTAGTTGCTTTTTTATTAACTGGACGTTTCTGACATTCAAATGATGCATTCTAAATCTATGCTGTTTTAAGCATAATAAAATATACACCAAATGCACAATAAGTGATTATCAAAAGCTTGCTCAGGCACGTGATTTGTTTCCCACTGTCACAAGGGTAAAATGCACCATTTGTGGTAGAAGTGATTTGAAGCTTGATGCTTTATTACAGAACAATCTTGTACGGGTAAAGTTGTTTTGATAACACTTTACAGTAAGGTGTCGTTTGTTAGCATTAGTAAATGTATTAACTAACTTGAACGAACAATAAAGAATACATTCATTACAATATTTATTCATCTTTGTTAACATTAGCTCATAAAAGTACAGTCATTTATTGTTAGTTCATGCTCGTTCACAGCACATTAACTAATGTTAACAAACACAACTTGTGATTTTAATAATGCATTAGTAAATGCTGAAATTAGCTTTAACTAAGATTAATAATTGCTTTATAGGTATTGTTCATTTTTGGTTCATGTTAACCAATGAACCTTATTTGAAAAAAATAAGGCATAAAAACATAGCTACTTTAAAAATCTTTTAAATAATATAATTATTTTGTCAGATTACAGTAATGAGAGTTTGGGGTTAGGAGAATCTGCTTAATCAAAAATGACCTAAAAACGTATTTTACTTTTCTCTTTTCTCTTCTAAAAGACATTTCTGGACAGTTTTTGAGATTCTGTTTTTGAATACTATTGAGTATAACCTCTAGATGGCGTCAAACTCCACGTGACCGATATCCTCTGCTTTTCCTGTGAATGAATGAAACTGTGTTTTGAGGTCAAACTTTGAAAGTTTGCTACGCAGAAATAGTGGTTTGCGCTTTTGCATTTATTTATTTTGGCCTGGGAAATCCCTCTCTTCAGCCACACTGTGTTACACAGTTACACTGTTCATTTCTATGCGTCATAATGAACCGTAGCTGTAGTTGCTCTGTCCTTAACACACCTAAAAGATCACAATTATCAGGCAACCCTCCATCATGCCGATCTCTGAATCCTGCCTCTCTCTCACACAGAAATCTACCGTATCGTGTCCCAGAGGCAGATGTCAGGGCGTGGTGATGACGGCTTCTCCCCCAGCTCAAAAGTGGTTCCCATTACCGTGCAGCCCACACAGAATTCGGGCAAGCAGGGTGCCTGCTGTCAGAATAACTGAGCTGCCGCAGCGCCACCATGGGATCCGGGGGAAAATCGGCAACTTTGTTGGGCTGGGCTGCAAGGTTGACCATGACCGGTGTATCCCCTGTGCACAATGTGCTTAACGTATGTAACGGACTTGCTTAGTTATTCCCAGAATAAATGAGTAATAATTTTCAAAATTGGAGAACGAGAAATGTTGAAATTGAATGGATCAAGGATTTTCTCAGAACTGAGAGGCCACGCTTCTTGTTTCAGACTAATTAGAAATGAGCAGTTAGCTGGGACGCTCAGACGTGGCTGCTCTTTTTGTTTTATTTCTGCACTTGTTGCCACAGACAGTCTGCTTACAAACAATGGGCTGAAGAACAAGAAAAAGTGCTTAGAGTGCATAATGCTTCTTTTAACTATCTCTTGAATGGTTTCTGATCACAGCGGGGATTCACTTGTGAAATCATATATTGTTTTTCCTTTCTTTAGTGTGCCAGCGCAGAAGTAGTCTGACATCTTTTCCATGCCTCTTAATACCCGAGAAATTCCATCTTTGGTCATCATAGCCCGTTTGCTCGATTCTTGCGTTGTAACGACATCTCTTGTATTTATTGAATGCAAATATGATCTTGTTCTGTGGTGTTTTTTTTTTTTTTTGTTTTGCTTTCATTTTTTGTCATGCTTTTATCCATCACTAGATTATTGATCGGAATTTCTCAAGGGTTTCTCCTTCCAGTCATGGCACTCATTTGTACAAGCGCTGGGAGTGTTTTCTGTGGACTGAGTCATGTTAATAGGTTAAGTTAATGTGCTGTAGTGTTTAGTAAGAGTATACTATATTCAGATATAGGGTTGGGAATCGTTGACTAGTTCTTATGAACTCATTATTTCTATGACACTTTAACGGTTCTTGAACTAGTGCTTCTAAATCTTTGCTATTTCATGCATAATAAAATATGCACTATAGAACCACTTTACGTTGTTATTGTGATCATGCATGCTTATTTATTCTTTGCTGTGCGTTAATATCAGCATTGAACTTTTAGGCATTATTTTTTATTTTTAAACATTTAAAAGAATGAAAACACACCATTTGTGACCATGGACCACAAAACCGGTCTTAAATTATTTTTGATTAGTAATATGCATTGCTATAAACTACAGTATTTTTAGTTTTTTTGCACCCTCAGATTCCACAATTTCAAATAGTTGTATCTCAGCCAAATATAGTTCCATATCCTAACAAACCATAAATTAATGGAACGCTTATTAATTATGTCTAAATCTCATTTTTGAAAAAATGACGCTTATGACTAGTTTTGTGGTCCACGGTCACATTTGTGGTTTACTTGTCACTTGCGTGGATTTAAGACAATAGTTTATCGAATCATATTGTCATATAACTTATTGAAATTAGAACACGATTTTTGATTTTGTGTGAACTCTTTCTTTAAATCGCTATGATTCCCATCCTTATTTGGAGTACATGTACAGATCAGATGTTTTCTTTTGTTTTTTTCCCCACTGCTTTATCATGATGGAAATTTGCATGATTAGTTTAGCTATCGCTGGTTTCTGGGTGTTGTCTTTGACTAAAAGCTTTTTTTCCTGCTTTGAAAATGAGCAGCAGGTGGGATGCAGTTCACTAAGAGGAACTTCTATGATTGGGTACATTGACCATATTATATTGCAAGGCAGGGGAACTGATGGCTTGTGATGTACTGCTGAGGTTTTCTTCCTGGAAGCGAATTCCTCGCTGGCCACCCTTGTTATCTGCTACATGTAACCCGAAGAGCAGCAGGTCTCTTGAGATCTCACTCTCTGTCCTGGCTTTTCTGTCTTCTGCGGATTCTGTTTGCGATTTTTATCTTTGCATATGTGTTCTGTGGCGTTCAGATCCTGCTCGCCTCGGGATGGGACAGCTGGGGTCGTGTTTTCAGCTTTATGTCTTGTCATTTGTTTAAAGACACGAGGTGCTTCAATAAATGCCTTGCCTGTTAGATTTATGCTAATGCCATCAATCTGTTATGCTGAATATCAGCCGTTTAGCTGGAGTCGTTGATAATTACTGCTTTGGGAAGATTCTGTCATCGTGCCTGCTCTTTTCCCAGTGGGACTCCTGAACAAAGACTCTGAATGCTGCAAATAGGTTTATACGTTTTCAGTGATTATGAATGTTTATCAGCTGTTGTGTTTTTTTTTGGGTGAATAGATTTTACGTAGACACTTGGAAACTTGGGTTCCCACATCTTTTGACCGGTGACTTCCGCGTGACCTTTCCAGTCATTCCTGAATACCGGATAAGGAAAAATTCGTCGTATAGAGATTGCACCCACAAAGAGCAATTTCTAGTTGATGAAATATTTATAAGCTTTTTGAAATGTTATTAATTTCCATGACTTTCCAGGCGATTTTAAAATTCCGTGTCCGTGGGAACCCGTGAACACTTCGGTTTTTAAACTTTTTGGTGATTATTTATTTTTTCTTGTGGAAGTTGCTGTGTATTTTAATATAACACGTATAAATTAAAAGAGTTCTGTTTTAAATCGTCAGGTGTGAGAGCAACAGAATTCAGGGTAGCGGTGACAGATTATTCAGTTTGTTTTATTAGAAACATTTACAATACAATTTCTGGAAAATAACCAAAAAATCAAAACTAGTATGGCATAGATACATTGATCAAATATCAAAAATGAAAGTCACAAAGAACATGTTCTAAGGAAAAAACCTGCAGTTTGCGTGCCCCGTGTAGACACGATACTGAATTATGAAATCAAAACGACTCGTGGAGTATTGGCTAGCCTCGTCTATGATATGGCAAACCCCTCGTTTATCAACAATAAATTGAACACTAGTACCAGGAGATGCTTGACCAAACTAATGCACTAAGACCACTATGAGAGCTGTATGAAACACTTCTACTGTGCTGGAAGCTACCAAATACAGACTGTCGGACCGGAGTAACTCATCCCAAGCGAGGTCACATCAGTGACCGTCCTAAACCCCCCCCACCCCATGTTCCTGTCTGACTGAAATTGAAACCACTACACAACTATCATTGCCACCACAGAGCCAAAACAAAGTTGAGATGCGTGTTCACCATAAAGTACTGAGACTATGCTTCTGCGTGTAATCTTGTAAACAATATTCACCGCTTTGACATGTTTGAGACACTCTCGGTAATAACGAGTGTAGTTTGTACATGAGCCAAAACAGGTTGATAGAAGTTACATGCAAATAACGGTATTACTGTGAATGTGCTCGAAATCTGCATTCTGTTCACATATCTGCAAACAAATGATAACGGAACATCTGATTTGCGGAGGGAAAAAAAAGTGTTTGTCTGTTTTTTTTTTTTAAGTTTTGTCATGCATATTTTTAAATCGGAACGACGTTACATGTAGTTGATTTTTGCTTGAATTATTACTACTGTTTGCGTGTACTATGCACAATCATTTTTCTTTTTCACCCTGTTATACTTCAGCCTGTTATCCCTATCGTAACAATTGCATTTAAAACCAAAGCAATTTAATATATAAAAAAAGGAAGGGACCCTTTATTCACTCAGCTATGAGGTGTTGAAGGACAAGTACACAACACTTCTGAGCGCTTCTAGTATGCAAAAACACGGTATTGAGGCACAAAGTTGAAGTGACTAAAATACCCCCGAATGCTATAAAATATTTCTGCCGTTATCCCATTGTTAATGCACACGTTGCGTATCTGACGTTTTAAAATATAAGCCTTTGAAACCCCACCCCACTCGTTTTTTTTTTCTGCTGTCAGAAGTGTGGATTTTTCTAACTTTCATAAATAAAAATTCTATAGTTTTAATCATTTTAGTAGAAATCAACTTCATGCGTTTTAGAAATATATTAACTTTTTAATTTATTAATTAAAAAACAAAACGTCTTGAAGTTACTTATAAATATGTTTGCTTCATTAAAGATATTCATAAATAACATCCAGATACTGACCTCTTCCTCTATGAAATAATAATGCATGTTAGCAAAATAGAATCTTACGAAAGAGCTATAAGACATTTTAAGTTCCCTTTTAAGTTGCTTTGTATAAATGCTGTGAGGAAGAACCTAAACAGATATGGTGGTATTTCTCTAGCCATGAAATTCAACTTAAAGCTCACTTTCGATAAAGAAACAAAAGGCAAAATTAGACATTGGTTGGGTGGCCATTTTTACATTCAAATACATTATTTGCCCTTTGTACTATACTGAAAGGCATTATAATTGCTTAAGTGCATCACGTATATGTTCTCTGGTGATTCTATGGAATGGACGCTGCAGTGGTTATAGATAAATACGTGCAGCTTTGCTATCTGTTATATCAGAACATAGAAGGGTATATACTGTTCGCCTAAAAAAACCCTCAAAAATATCAAGACTAAAAATGCAAATATATTTATTATGGGTATGCAAGGTACAGTTCAGCTCAAAAGTTTGCAAACCCCTAGAATTTTAAATTGCATTTTATTTTATTTTTAGTACATCCCTTAGGCTGTTTTTTGAAATGAGGCGAGACACTTCAGATGAAAACACTGTTTGTTTTTTCATGCCCTTGACAATTTTTTGGCCATGCGTAATGCGTAGTGACTAATGGAAAGAAGCATATTTATTGTATTGCACTTAATCTATTTGTATCTGTAGATTTCAATTATAATATATTGTCTCAAAATTAGGTTTTTTTTTTCTTCTGTATGTTACAATTTTATTCCTATCTATATTTTGAGCTGTTTTACAGATAATAGCTTTTTCCTAAAAACATGGTAAAAATCAATAGTTGTGGATGACAAAACAAAACACCCTTCTGTAAAATATTGTAACTCTCATATAAAACAGTAATTTTTTAATCTGGCTCTATCCAGTGTTTTGATTTATGTTTCGGAAAAGTATGCAAATTTGTGTATATTTAATAGGATTAGCTCATTTACATATTTCAAAAACATTTCAAAAATCTAATCAACTGAGAAATATATTCATCTATTAGTTTTTTTTTTTAATTTTTTTTTTACTCCATTCACCTGGAGTGTCTCGCCTTAATATTCCACAGGACAAAATTGTTCACGAGGCCTTGTTTAAATTCATGCGTTTTCTCGTCAATGACTGTTTGTGTCTTATGTGATAGTTTTGAGTCTCTGGCTTGTCCTCTGAGCTGAAGCAGCCCACTGTCCAAACATCCTCCAAGTTCTTTGGTTTCCCAGCATGCTCTACACATTTGAGTTCTTCCCACAGCGGCTATACGCTGTTGATCTCCAGCTCTGACACTCGGGACAATCGAGGGACTCATGCAGCTTTCACAAAAGGCTGCAAACAATCATTGACGCTTGAGGAGAAAACGCAGTGTTAAGGTATGCGAACTTCTGAACGGAATAAATAGCTTCGTACATATGGCATCTTCAGGGCAGTACTAAAAATAAAAACACTTTAATAAAACAAAAACTGCTTAGCGCCTTCTAAACAGACTCTGCTTGGGGTGTGTAAACATATGAGCATTTATCTGGTATTTGTGCATTAGATACTTTATGTTGGGTAAGAGAAATATGTTTGGAAAAATAAACTAGTGTCATTGTACAGCATTACATTAAACACCAGCTGTCCTCACTAAAAATCTCTGTAGTACAAGTGGCTCTGTTATATTTTATCTACACAGGCTGTTCAAAGGTTAATAATGCTCTGTAAAATAATTTCCCAGCATGCACAACCAGAAAGAAGCAAGAGAAGCTGTTGAACTGCAACTATTTAACAACACCACATAATTACTGTTAAAAAAAAAAAGAAGAAGCTGAAAGGGAAACGATTCACAGTGGTTCTTAATATTAAGCTTCACGTTAAACAACACATTCTTGTTAGACCTGTCAGACTCCAAACCGGACCCCTTTTCATTGTGAATCTGTAGTCGTAGGTTGTGACCACTCCCCCTTCTCGATCAGAATGGCTTTTTGCACGGGCAGTTATTATTTTGGATTAGGCATAATAATAGTGCCCTCATCATTCTGAAATTCTAAAGGAACTTGCCAGTCGAAATGATTTGAATGATGATTAGACCGTTCTGATATGCATTTTTAAATATACTTCTATTTATTCTGAGCTGCTCTTACATGCAGTAAATCCTGTCAATAGGGTGTGCAGATATTTATTTTTTTATCGTCATAACCGTATGCATCAGTATAGGCAAAGCAAATGCTGTACAAACTAAACTATATGAATTCTTTCCCCTATTGATTGTGATAACCCTAATTTTTGGTTATGTACTTTCTGAAGAGCTTTCAGATTTTGGGACATCAGTAACATCAATCTTTATTTCATGTCTATTGGGATGACGCCTAACGCAATATTACAAACTAGCAAGTAGGCTATTAGAGACTATTACAATATTTTCAGAATTGCTTATATAGTGAAATATACTTAATGATATGCCTATGGTAGTCAGTCTTTATTATATATCTCCCTAAATGTCAATAAATATAGTCTTATTCCTATCAAATAAATAATACTCAAAAAAGGTTTTGCTGTGATTGGCTGTATAAAGTCTTTAACAGTTAAAATGTCTCCCTTTCAAAGCCTGTGCTGAATAATATCTCGCTCTGAATACTTACACAGCACCTCCTCCATTGATCCAGGCTACATTCTTTGAAGTATATCATCGTCACTCTATTAGAAGTTGCGATGTTTGTTTAAGAAACAAAACTTCTGAAGTGCTGCATTTTCTAATTGGGAAAGTCGTTGCTGCTTTTGTTTTGTTCATAAAAAGGGCTTTAATTGGGTAAATACAATGTGCATGGCTTTAAACAATTCTTAGGGTTATCAACCATTTAGAAGCATTTCTCTAACAGTGCATTTTTGGATAAAGATTAACGTGTTTTATTAAGACGGTTATTGCTGTTTCCTGCATACGCTGACCTAGTGACCTTAAAAGAGGCAGGAGAACAAAATGCGGTATATTATATAGACGGACAACTGTAGTTCTCAATCGGATTCTAAAATCGAGCTATTGAAGTTTGCATAATTGATTCTATTTTTAAAATGCTTTTGGTTTTTATATATATATATATATATATTTATATATATGACCGAAATGCACAAGCATTCATTCCTGCAATGGACGAACGTCTGTCCCTGATCAGTGCTGGGGATTTGAAGAACTAGAAACAAAGGTAAGAAAATACCATCGTATTATTGACCCTTCATTTTAAAGTAAATGAAATAACTGTGACGTTTAGAAATACCGCCAAGTGACTTGTTCAAAATACGCTATCCGTGCAAATACAACCAACTAACCCAAAATATAACCTAAGTGCAATAATAACCATAACATTTGCCATTTGAGTTTGCTGTCGAGAAATGCACGCGCTTTTCGATTGCAAATGCTGTTTGTTTACTTCAAAATAAGGTGCTTTTAAGAGCTTTAATTTGTTAAGCCTTTTCAGTTCTGTATCTCAAATCTGAGTTACTTAAAGGGACGTGAAAAATATTTCATTTCAAAAAAGTACCTTATTACACTAATGCTAACAACACAAGGCGCTAATGCGGCCGTTATACGTGAATTCAGATGAGGCGAAAGACTAAGTATCTGCTGTAACAGTCAAAAGTTTTTCAGAACTAATATTTAAGAAGCTAATGGCTCAAAGGTAAATCGTTATAGTAAATTAAATACAATCACAAGCTTACCCTAGCATATCTTCTAAGACCGCGCACATGTGGCAATGGTGCAGAGAGGCTCGATGGGGGAAAAACTGACCCATTTCAAACCGAGTACATTTTCAGTGGCTCCATTCTTTTGTAGTGGCCTTCTAGCGAAAGGGGGGGAAAAAAAGACAGTTTCCCAACCTCCGAACACTCTAATCCCCTATCCCGAAATCCCCCAGCCTGCAATGAGACAGGCAGTGGGTGTGTAATTTGATTCAGCATGAGCGGCCACCAAATTGGGCGTTTCCCCCCCTGCTTTCTTGTCAATTACAATTGTCTGATTTCATTGTGGAGTTCAAGGTTGTTCTCCGATTGGCTGCTCGTGACCGTGCACTGGCAGGCCTGTCTCGAGGGGGTCACGGCAGGATGTCCCGCTCATGAAGGAAGACTCCATGGAAACTTCGAAGGCCTGCCTCTTGTGCACATTAAACGAGAAATCTCTAAAGAAAAATGCTTTGGGTCTATCTAGTCACACTCTCTACTCAGAACGGCCAGCTTTTCTCTTTGAAATAAAATCTGCTCTTGGATTTTTTTTTTTTTTTAATTCACCCCACGGCAGGACAAAAGAGGCCCCATTTCTCCCCAATGGGAATACCAGAACGGGAGCGAGCAAGCGATCAACAGGAGGGGCCCCAGCTGCACCTAGTTTAGCCCCCTGTGCGCCGTCTCCGTCCTCATTCACGCCACTGTACGCCGCCCCTCCTTCCTACAGCAGTTGCTTTGCACCTGGACTCTGATGTATGGCTAATTATCAGCTCCTCCTAGGGCAGGCCATGTCAGGGTGCTCCGGGGATTGTACCACCACTGCGACAAAACAATATACTCACAGGGAGGAGCTCTGTAGTCATTACAGCGAATAAGCGTTTCGTAGAATTAGAGCACAGTCGCCCCCCCCGACAAGCCTGACCCTCAGAAAATAAAAAACTTAATCTAAAGTACGATATGCAACACCTGCCTCAGTGCAGACGGACAGTCGGAGGACGCTTTGCAACTCAAATGCTGCTCCTCGGGAACGGGTGCTTTACATTGTACTGTAGCTTGGAGTCTTGCTCGCTTTTGTCTATTTGGTCTATTCAGGATCAGATTACAGACCCCCTCCTCTCAATCGCCCCCTCTGCTTTTTTCCCCCTACTTATATCTTATGCCTTATGTTCAGCGTTTTACTAAATAATGTAGAAAAGAAAAGAAAAATCATAAACGTACTGAAAGAACCCGGGAAGTCCTCTTGAAAACAGAACGCTGGATGAGTTCCAAGGTTTTTTGAGCTGACCAATCAGTTTGCTTGGATAGTTTTTTTCATTCTTTCTTTTTTTTCGCATTGTACCTAATAAGACCGTTTTAGATACATCACATAATAGGCTCACTGGTGCAGAAACAAAACAAAACAAAACAAAAAAACTCCCTGTTTTTACTCGTCAATTACCCGTTCGAATATTGATTTGCAAAGCAGATACTACATCAGTAATTGTGATGATCCAAATTTAAAGCCATCAGGTCGTATATATCAGCCCCTATTTCTATACCATCTATTTCGCATAGACATCTAGAAATGTAATGTTTTTTTGACAATCACTTTACATCAGTTTTAAGGTGCAAAGATTTAAGATTCTAGTTTGCCTTAAAAAAAGAATACTCGCTTATTTGCAAAAGATGCTGGGATGTAAAACTATACTCCAATCTTAGGAAATAAACTCGTAATGATATTTTTTCATACAATAATATACCTCCCCAGCGAAGGAAAAGTGTAAAATGTTCACATTATTTCTTCTGTTACTGTCCACACACAGCATGTGGAAAAAAACAGCACCAGTAAAAAATTAAATAAAATAAAGCAAAACAAACCAACATGCTAAGAACTACGTTCTTTCCATTTTTAAAAAAACCTTTATAAAATATATATGTATATATGTGTACATATAAAAGAAAAATCTGAAAATACTTCTTCCTCTTTTTTTTAGTAAACCAAGCAGTGTGTTTGTTCTAAAATATCTGCTTGTTTTGGTTTTGTGTTTTCTGAAAAATAAAAAAGTGAATACTGACCAAAAAAAAAAAAAAAAGATTAAAAGTGAACTGATTCTACAGAGTAAAAACGAATCACAAAAAAAACGACAACAACAAAAAAAGTAAAGAGAAGTCGACTTTTTAAGAGAATATCCGGATGGCCTGTGTGACCAGGGTGTGGCAGACAGGACACTCCGGATGGTTAAGCTCACAAATTCGGATGGCGCACTCCATGCAGAAGAGGTTATGACCACATGGGACCAGAGCAGCGGTCACTTTGCTCTCAAAGCAGGTCATGCAGTCCCGAGCCACGGCAGGCGGAGAATCCGGCACGGGGAGACGTCCGGTGAACGCAGTGGTGACGGTGGTGGGCTCGCTGTGGGCGCGGCGTGCCTGGGCGTGAGGAGACCCCACGGCGTTGGAGTTTCCGGTGCCGCATGGTTCGGGCAGTCCCGGCGACAGTCTGGTCAGAGGAAGAGGCAGGCCTCCAAAGCTTTTGGAGCGCTGCTGGGCGTAGTAAGCCACCTGTTTGGGATAGTCGGGATCACCCCAACTTTGACTGCCCTCGGATCCGAAGTAGGAGCACGGCTTGTCCCCACTGCTATGGTTGGTAAAGTCACCTTTACTATAAATCCCACCACCACCACCTCCTCCACTGCCACTTCCGACTATGGCGTCTGAGAAATTCTGGCGGTAGCTGCTGGCAAGCGGCTTGCGCGGGGCCCCCTGTAGCCCCCACACCTGCTGCAGGCGGCTCTCCAAACCCCCGTTGCCGTTGTCAGGTCCCAAGCAGTCGTTCTCATTGTTGTGGTCATGCAGGCCACCCGTGCGGAAGGCAATGTGCGCCTCGATTTCTTCCCTCGCCCGTTCTGCGTTCCCGGGGGAGCCGGTGATCTCAAAGACGGGATCACGGTCGCGGCTCGGAGTCACGATGTAAGTGCACGTTTGCTGCTGGATGCGCTTTATAGTCGAGCCTTTCGGTCCGACCACCAAACCCACGACGCGGTAGGGCACTCGTACCTGTATGGTGGTCTGGCCAGGTAGCGGTGCAGGAGGTGAGCCGCTGAAAGAGACGCCCAGCTTGTTCCTGGAGGCCCGCAGCATGGAGAAGTGCTCCGCAGCGGAGATGATTTCACGTCTGGCCAGGGCCACATCCTCTTTGCGGCCGGTGATGAGGAAGACTGGTTCTTCGCCTCGGACGGGGGTCTTGATGTAGGTGTTTGTCTTTGCACGCAAAGCTTTGATTTTGCAACCTGTTGAGTGGAGAAGGAGTATTATAGTAGTAGGAGTACTAAATGTTGTCAGATAATACTTATTTTGCTTGTTTGTTTCCAGGTCAAAAGGTCACCCGTGCAGAGAATCTGCAGCAGAAGAACTCATTCACAAAGTTCTTCCTGTGTTGAGTGTAATTTAAACATTTTGAATCAAATTGACCATGTTTTATCAGTTTACCATGCTTAAATACACAAAATTCTGCAGATTCATTGCACAAGTCAGCACATTTAGTCTGGGCCCGCCCATGCCTTTGTCTATTACAACCTATACACAAAATTTACCAAAATACAATTTTTGATTATTAAAAATGAGCATTGTATTGCACATTCTTCCACAAAAAATACAAAATATAATTTTTTTGTTAGACAGTGTCTGACAGTTTTTTGTACAAAATGTATTATAACAACTTTTTATTATAAAATGAACATAGTATTGCAATTTTGTATTGCAAAATATATGAAAATATTTTTGAAGATAAAAATAAGAATTATTTTGTAATTTGTTGTAATTGATAACACCCACTGAACCTTATTCATAAACAGAATAAATATGTGTTAATCTTTCTTCCTTTGCCATTCTCGATGATAAAACTATTGATTGAACAAAGCACACTGAAATTTCTTCTGCTCGTGTTTAATGAATGAGGCCCAAAGTGAATTTGGAAATAACATCTCACTTCTGTCTGTTGTGGTAAATGTACAAATACATTAAAGCAATGTGTTATTTCTAAATTACACTGCATTACACTATTGTTTTGCTGTTTCATTCATTATATATATATAGATTTAATTATTGTACTATTTAGCATAATAAAGCCTATTCAAATTTTCCACTGTGTTGTTGAATCCTATTAGGATGCAAAAAAATAAAACCTGCAAATACAATAGCACTTAAAAATCGCTGTTGTGTGAATGACGCCTCCTCTGCTACAGTGCCATGTGCCAACTGTCATTTACAGGTACTACGATATTCAACACGGAAACCCAAATTAAAATGCTTCCGATGTAATTTCCCAGCTATTCTGCAGAAGGAGTTGACTCGAGGACAAAGCAAGCACGCAGAATTCCCCATAAAGTTATTGTTAAGATATGAATTCATGACAAGGTGTGGTGCTCCACAGCATCTGCCTCGTGTTCAGCACCAGAGTATTTATTAGCACCTCAGTGGTGTCTTATTAAGAGTGGGGTGGCTTTCTCCGCCCAGGGGCCTGTTCAGTGGATAGATCTCTGCACACTGGTTTCATGCCTCATTGTGTACGGCAGAAGCTAAAAAAAATAACCTGGATGGACTGTCTAGCACTGACAGCAGGGAGCACAGATTCCCTCCCGCCGCTGAATCGTCCCTTTCACTGCAGGAGCACATCTCCTAACAGGCATGGCAGCCACTGCAGGTGAACAAAGCACTGGAACCTTACAGCTCAAAATTCCAACTAATGGCGATAACAAGGATACCTAAGCGTGCTGCTTTTTTCGCCATCACTCTGGCTTGTTATTATGAGGCCAAATGCATCTATCTATTCCTAGAAAAATGCAATTAAATTAACCTAATAAAGGCTAAACGAATGTCACAGGATGTGGCCATACTATCAGTGACTAATGAGGTAAAGCCCCCATTTCGAATCCTCTTAATCAGCAATTTCCAAGCCATGCGCTCACTGCATCCCAAGTTAGCCCCATTTAGATTCTGAAAGCACGCAGGCCACTTTACAACTCAACAAAGTCGTCATATGCGGGGAACCCGCTTGCCGGGACGTTTATTAGAGCATATTTCATCAGGGTGAGATATTATGCTCTTAATGAATGGACAGCAGAGGCTTCCTGACCCCCTGCTTTGAGTGCAGGGCTGTTGTACTGGTAGACGGGGCGTGACTCTAATACAGTCTTTATAGTCTGTCTCTCCAGGACCAAATGCAACACGGCTTTCCAGGATGCTGGAAATGTATTGCAAAGTGACTTATTGAGACAACAGGGTCACCAAAGTGATCCAAGAACAGGCAGTTGTCTCCTCAACTTACTTTAAATATCATCACACACACATAATGCAACTTTTCCGCCAAGTCACGTTTATATAGCTCTGCCCTCAACGCACACGAGGACTTTTACTTCTTTGTCTGACCACGCTGTCAGAATTTCAGCACTTTTAGACGCTCACGAGACAGTCGGGTATCAGCGGTGGACTAAAGTTACCCGACAAGTGCTCTTTGTCTGAGGTAGCCTGACGAAAACAACGTGGTGCTGCATATGAAAGCCCCTAGGAACTACAGAGGCGCGCGAAGGAGCGACTGACACAATGTATCCAGTCAACAAAGACCGTTGACTGTTACATTGTATCCAGCGAGCGCACACGCGTTCCATTTTCTGTTTCAAAAACAGAATTACGCGCGCTCAGACGACAAAGGGAAAGCAGCGTGCTGACATTGAAGGCGTGGATGTGGAATAACGCCTTTGTTCTCGTAACCGCTCATAAGTTTGCTTAAAGCTAAGAGGAAATGCCCATGTACATGCCATCTACGCGCTGAAACAGAGTGCTGAATTGTGGCTAAAACAAGAAACGTTAAAAGCATCACCACTCCCTTTTTCTTTGTCAAGACAGCTCCACACTTAGTTTGAGCCACGCACCCTGGAGAACAACGAGTTGGAAAGCATGTGAAAGTGCGCATCGTTGTATTTACCTTGCCTCCCTACTATTTCGGCCACATGTTCGGAGCTTGGCACGGGGACGCACTCCGTTATGTTGCAGCCCCGTCCTTTGGTTTCGGTGGGCGAGCTCTCGTACAGGGCGCATAACTTGTTCTTCCCTTGTAACATCCCCGAATCGGTTTGGATGTGATTGTGGTGGTTACTGTTACTCCTGTCTTGAACTCCACCACCACCACCTCCACCCGCAGGAGCCCCGTCCTCGCCTTCTCCAAGACCCAGCAGCGACAGTTGGCCCAGCGCAACTCTAAGGGCACGGGAATCGTCCTCCTCCTCCTCGGGTGGCACCAGGAGACCTTCGCTTCCGAAACCGGAGCCGGCCAAATCCCCGCCGTAGCCCCCATTTTTCTCCATGATCCCTGCTAGAACCAGCAAGCTAGGCATGGCTAACAAAAGAGTGTGAGACAAAGACACTGGTAAGAGACTGGAGAAACAGCACCCTCGCCGCCACCCCGCCCCCTCCTGGTCCTAGTCCCCCCTTTGCGCTAGTCCCTCCCACAGACCAGCCCCCTCTCCGGTTCCGAAACGCACAAGGCGAACGGGACACAAGGATGTCTGCGCCGAGAGGGGCTAGGCGAAGTGATGCTCCACCCCGTCTGGTTCGCTCAGTCCCCGCCTATGGCAAGCCGTTCCAACATTTTTTCCCGAGAATCTATCTATTTTTGTCACTGGTACTGTGACTGAGCCACATGTTTGTTTTTTTCTTACTAAAGATACTGCTTTATTTTTGTTTGCAATAACAATAAGCACAATTTTAAACAAATTAATGCGTGTTTATATTATTATTATTATTACATTTTCAATTTCGTATCTTAATTTTTTTCTATAACATTTCATTTTTAAAATGTTTTTAAAATATAAAATTTATATTTAAATATATTTCATATTTTGTATACAAAAAACAGATTCGTTTCTATTTTAAGAAACAGTAAACAAATTTTTCATGTAATTATTACTTTAAATATTAAATAAAAAATCAAATAAACAAAAAATAAAATGCATTAAGCATATTTTAATATTGTTATGTTAATATATTATTAGTAATTTATTAGTAGTATTTTTATAATAAAAAATATACACATGTACATTATATAAATGTAATACGTTTTTTGTTGTTTTTTTTTTGTTTTTTTTACAAAATTACTGTAATGATGAAGTAACTATGAAAAAAAATACTGTTTGAATTCAACCTTGTAATAAAAATAACATTTTAATTTCAAAAATAAAAACAAAATGCATTATACATATTTGATGTTTTAATATAATTTTTTATTGTTATTTTAATTTATTTTTTAAGGGTAATACTTATCCAGTTAAATTTATGGGACTTTCAACAACACACTATCTTTATTGATCAGAGATTGATAGATTAATTCCATGGTGTAATTATCACCAGCAAGTGAGTCATCATTATTCATAAAAATATAAATGCCGAATAGCAGCTTTACACAAAAAAATTATGTTTGTATTAAGAAAATAGTTTGTTATTGTTATATTAGCCTATATATCCTTTTATTCTTTAAGCCTGAGAAATATACTGGTTTCTTTTGGTAATAACTTATAATAATCGCTATTTTTTGTGTCGCTGTTGTTAGATAATCAGTTTATTTCTTTCTAAAATGGATAAGCTTCTAGTGTAAAATAATAAATGTTCAAACAGCTTGCCATGTCCTGCCTCGCTGAGACAGAGTCACCGTGCATCCATCTATCTATCCATCCACCCTTCCATCCATCCCGTTGCATTCAGACTCCTTTGTAGAAACCAACAACTCACTTCTGAAGAATAATCCAAATCATAATTTTTATGCCGTAAATATTAGGGCACAACATCATAGTTCATTGTGTTGTGTTGTGAGGAGAGGCGTGCCGGGATGATCACACATGTGCGCCTGCAAACAACACCATCCAGCTGCAGCTCTGCATTTCAACAACAACACTTCTGTTGTGATGTTTGATCAGCGGAGTGTCATAACATGACCGAAAATAAGCGCCGAGTGTCGAGGAACTGAAACATCTGGCCCCAATATTTCCCCAAACTGAAAGAGTTAAACTGACATAATTTGGGGGTCCGCCCACCCTGTTTGCCGTTGGTTGCAGCGGGTCACTGAGTTGTTGTTTGGACTACCGTTGCGCATGGAGTGCTGTTACACTGAGAGGCGCTGAGAAGAAAAGACGCGGGGAGTTATCAGACAGACGTTGCAGGATCTGCACTGCACATTTGTGGTAGAGAGAGAGAGAGGAGAGCGAGCACGTGTCTAGCAACATCGCAGGAAAACCTTGAACAAAGAGCATTCGTGTTTCCACCTCAGACGACACTGTCCTCATGATGCCACGCCTGGCGGCAAAGATGAAATCTGGAACAACAACAACAGTCAAAACAGCAGCAGCAATAATACTAATACTACAAATAATCAGATATATTGTAGTTTGAATATGTGGAACTGATACCAGATGTTGAAATTTTAAATAGGCCTAGTATCAAAACATTAAATGTTATTTACAAATTATTATTTATATTAAACAAATACAGTACGTACACTTTTATACCAACTACATTTTTTAAATGTATTGAAACTCAGTTAAAGCATAAACTATATATATGTGTGTGTGTGTGTCTACTTAATTTATTTTATTTTTTTAAATGTACAAAATTAATCCAAATTATGTTGACCTGGGGCATGTTGTCGCACTGTGTGGGGTAATTTGTCACAATGCAACCTATTTAATAGCCTTTTCTTGGCTAGCTAGGATTTAAACTGTTTAAACACTAACAAAAATCTTAAAATGGTTTTGGTAAAGAAATATTGACACAAACAATATATTACAAATTACATCATCATCATCCTCATCATTATCCAAATATATTTGTTTCAATTATAGAACCAATATCAGATATTGATATTTTAAATCTATTTAATAGTTTAAGATAATTAATTTCTTATGGTCTTATTGTACCCTAAAATTGTAATTAATATTTTATTTTTGAAAATCATGTACTGACACTTATTTATACAAAATATACTAAAAAGCTTTTGAACAAAAAAAGAAAAAAAATGTTTGGTCATGCCTTGACCTTAAAGTGGGGCATGTTGTCACACAATATGCATGGGGTAAGTCACAATGGAGCCTATTATTTATAGTTTAGTCAGGGTTTAAAAAATGTTGAAACATTAATAATAAAA
Organism: Enteromius fasciolatus; assembly: GCA_032361145.1. Taxonomy (NCBI): domain Eukaryota; kingdom Metazoa; phylum Chordata; class Actinopteri; order Cypriniformes; family Cyprinidae; genus Enteromius; species Enteromius fasciolatus. Next base: position 2,371,811 of record JAUMHR010000022.1, read on the forward strand.
AATACAATGTGTGCGTGTTTAATTAAATATTACAACTACAAATAATATCAATAAATATATGATTTGGATGAAATGCAGGTACATACAAATGCATGCATCAGCTTTGCAAAACTAAAATTGTTGTTGTGGTGACGACATGAGAGTATGGTGTAGTAACTGGATTTATATGTCATAATTCTTTACCATCAAAGGCAAGCATGCTTTTTTTATTTCAGGAAATGCTTATGAAGTTCTTCTCATGGCAAATATAGAGGTGATTGTTTACACTCAAGTCTTTTCTCAGTTGCATCTGCAGTTTTTCCTCTGTTTTGATTGGTCAGTCAGACAGCTGGACACTTAAAGTTGCATCAGCATGAGTCGCAGATGAGATGTACATGACGGGTCTTTCTCACATATTCTGGATCAGTGCCAGCACCTTAGTGACAGTCGGTATGTCCAAAAGGTCATTTGCCTCCATTAATGGTCTCCACTGGGAGCCCAAGGCCCAAATCAATATCAACTATGGATAACAGATCATGTTTCCCTGCCTGCTCCGTCTGTCTGTGGGCCTGGGTCCTTTGTTTATCAATTCTCCCTTTTGTCTTTCCGCTCGTTCACTTTGCTTGTTTCATTCGAATCTGCATCCAGTCATTGGAAGCACCTCTTAAAGTCAGTGCTGAACATTCTCTTTCCTGGCAGAGCCAATATGTTTGAATATACTCATATCGTACTCAATACACCCACATTCTGTAAATAATGACCTAATATGACATCATCCAGCGGAGCATTTGTCAGCACACACACATGCCGTAATGTGGTGTCACATAGCAATGACACGAGTCAGTCGGCGTTAAAACCTTAAGCTTAATTAATACACAAAAGGATTATAATACAATCAAATATTTCTTATACATATGTTATTTAAATGTCACATGAAATTTGTGTAATTTAAATAGTGTATCACGTTTAATAAGGATTACTTTATTTTCATAATCCATATTATGTATGATTAACTACTGAATAATATATAATTTTATTATTGTTATTTTATATGAATTGTATTATATATGGATTTCATGATTTGTACATTTTGTAAATAACGATAATACAATTAATAATAAAAGCATGGCAAAAACAAATAAACAATGAAAAAAATACCCTTTCTTTTTTTCATGCAATATGCATTGCTAAGTTTTTATGGATTTTCTGGAAATCCATATTAAGTGTAAGTGTAACTTAATTAAAAGTTAATCCAAAATATATATAATTATAAATATATTTTATATTGATCACACTTAATATGGACTGGTTGCTATTTATTTATTTGTAATACTTAAATAAAAAAAAAATAAAAAAAAATAAAATAAAATAAAAAGTGCTTATATTAACTTGCTTTATCATTTATGTTTGAAGAGATATTATTATCAATGGCCATCACTCAGGTCTTCCTGCTATTGAGCTCTATGACTGTACTGACCCTCCCCCCTCTCTCTCTCTCACACATAAACACTTGGGGTTTACATTGAGTGTAAATGCTTCTCTGAGCTGGGAATATGAGTCAGGTGAGTATGACCTCATCTCTTTTTCCTGTGCTATGAGGTAATGTATCTCTCCAGCTCTCTTTCTGCTCTGTGAGCCAATCATTAGAGGTGCTTCACCGATGACACACCCCAGTGATGATTCAGATTCTTACTGTCACATGACCCTCACACCCCTCAGGTGATCTCACTGTACAGATGGATCATGGCCAACAAAACCACTGCACACTGCAACAGTGCTTATGGTGTCTCTTAAAAATCAGGTTTGACCTATTAGGTTTCTTTTTGGAATTCGTGAATGAATCAATCAGTTAAATAAATAAATACATTTTCAGTTAAACTTACTAGAAACCCTCCAATCAGTTGCTTATAGAATATCAGTTCAGACTAGATTTCTGTATCTAGATGTTATGGAGTATTATTTGCATTATTATGTTTTTAAGATGTAGAAGTGCCTATTTTTTTTTTTGTTCAAACGTTAGACTTCAAAGAAGTGACTTCACGCAGGTTCAACACCTGCTGCTGACGACTGAGGTTGCATTGTTTATTTTTTTTTCCATAGAAGACACTTACATTTCTTTTGCTAAACGTGATCACCTTTATCTGTTTTGATACATAAGTTAAATTATCATCTACTGTTCACACACAAATGCAATGATAATCACATCTATACCTACAATAACAACCAGCACATCATTCACAGGAATGCACTTTAAACAAAGGAGTTTCTCTCAACTTTACAAAGCCTTCACACACCCTCTGCTGGTTGAAAAACGAACTGCTATAATCAAGTGGGACAGTACAGTATGGAATTTACTGCAAAATTGTTAGTGCTGTCCTAATTTACTGTAGCATTTAAACTATATCTAATAATATTGCACATCATTTGTGCTTGAAAACCCATAGAATTCAATAAACCGCCATACTGCTAATTAATTAATTAACACATATTATACAGCGTACATAATACTAGTGACAGTGAAGTAAACTGGGTTTGTTTCTGTCGATAATAAATTCACTCTGTATGTATGCTATAGAACTAATGAGTTAATATAAAGTGCAAATATACATAAGTCAGTGTTAATATAAATGCAAATGGCATTTTTTTGTGGATTCAGGTAAAGAAAAGTGCTGGATTCATTTATTAAAAAGAAAGCTTTTTAATTTCTAATAGTGTGCCCTAATAGTCTTTTGTTCCATTAGATTCTCATTTTATAAAAAGTAAGCAGTAACTCCTTCCATGTTTGAGGCTCTTTTGACTTCTAGGAAATGTTCTCAGAGTGAGAGTGAAACAGAGTGTTTCTTGTTGTTGTGTCTTTATAACTTTTTTGTGACTGAACACCCCTTTAAGAATACATATGGTAAATAATAGCATTTTTGACATTTCCACTTTGTTTCAAGAGAAACATCTCAAACAAAGCTGATAATTAAACACCTCACATTTCAATTAAATCAGTGAAAACCAACCTGTTTATCATAAAAACAAATGTATTGTAATTTAGGGACAACGACATACACTTTAGATTGGCAGGTAACAAATAGTATTTAGAAATAATACTTTACAAAACAAGTCAACATTATGTACAGACAGCGGCATAAACATAAAAATATAAGTATAGATTTATTACAATGAGCAACAACACTAATTTATTTAACTTATACAACTAATCAACCAATATAAATGTAGTGGGAAAAAAATCTGTATACTTTTTTATACAGAAACGAAAAACAGTAAAGTAAATTATATTCTTGTCAGAAAACATATATTTGATCACTTTTGATGGTTGGCCGTAGAATTAACATTTCCAAAAAGTTTATTAGTAGTAAACTCATTCCCAAATCTAAGGTTCTTGACAGCTGTTTAAATAAATAATCCCATGTTCCCTAAACAGCTGCTAAACGTAATCCACCTCTTCCCTGCTTGATGAATATCTCCTAAAATCTGCTGCATTGTAGGTCTGAATACAACAAACTCGCCTACCATTTTGGAGACGGGGAAGCTGTAAGGATTAAAACCCATGGCTCCGAACACATAGACAGTGTTGATGGTCGGAGGGAGTCTCACTCTGGGCACGATCAGCAGCTCTGCTATGATTTTACCCATCGCCCACACATCAGAGTACTGGTCTCTGTGTTTACCTTGGAAGATCTCCGGGGCAGAGTAACACAAATTACCTCCTTCTGCACCAAAGCAAAGCCCGTTCTTCTGGAATCTGGCGAGGCCCAAGTCAATTATGACAGCCCGATAAGTGTTGTATTCCACCTGCAAAGAGATGAAATGACAGAAAATGCTCAAAAGAGATTAGAATTAAGTAATCAGTCATAATGTGAGGATAAGCATATGCTAATGCAACCAGTTTGTATTGGAAAACTAGTTCAAATCCATATTTAACAAATGCATTTTCTCCTAATATAAACACCACTGGTCATAGGTTTTGGATATATTGAGTATTGTATTGTTTTTAAATGTCTTTCTAAGGCCTGTGATTCATTTTCAGCATTTTTTACATTACTCCAGCCTTCAAGGGTTCAACAAATTTTGCATTATTTTGGAGACATAACATAACATACGCAGATCTGTGTCCGTCGCAATACAAGGGCACTCTGACACAGAACATCTTAAGCATTTGATGCTTTCCAAAATATGACTTGACTGTGTTCATTACTTGGCAGTCAATGGGACAAATGAAAAGTTGTGAAAAGTAAGCAGTAATAGTAAAACAGGCATCAGAAGTATTGTCTCACATCCAGAAAAACCTTCATTTGCTCACCATGATGTTGTCAGGCTTGAGGTCCTGATGGACGATGTTCTTGCTGTGCATGTAAGCGAGACCTTCACACATACCACGGATAATAGTGATCATCACAGGCTTCGTCAGCTGAGAGAGAAAATTACAAGAGCTATCAGCACTACTTGCACTGATAAAATCTAATTATATAACTGTGCACAAAGTTTTGTTTGAATAATCAGGTGTTAGACGTGATAAATATTTTTACCTACTAGTGATTTTCAGCTATTGATTATATGACTATTTTATTAGTTCAAAGAGCACATTTCTACACAAATATTTATTTATTTTTCTTTGTTTAATTGAAACATTACTGAATTTCAGCTAATGTTTGACTACGTTTGGGATAAATCTGTTATCAGTTTACATTTTAACTAAAAAATGTAATTTTTTAGCAGTACCTCCATGTATGATTGTGGGCTGAACATTAGCTTTTCCAGAGTTTTCCCAGAGATTAACTCCAGTGGGATATTCCACATGCCCTTAGAGTCCAGCCAGGGCTCAGCCAGGAGCTTCACCACATTGGAATGATTCAGTGACCTGGAATAAGATCACATGTGGCAAATATGAACAAATATCACCTTTTTACTTTTTAAAATTATACTTTAAGTCAGTAAAAAGCAGAAATATATATATGCGTGTTATTATGTTGTGAGCATATATACAAATACTCACCAATATATATTTTTCTCTTTCTGAATTTCTTGTTTAGATACAGAAGTGGAAGGCACTTTCTTAAGCGCTGCATGGGTTTTTCCATAGGTTACTTTATACACCTTTCCAAAGTTTCCTTTAGCGTAAGTAGCAGCTGAATAAGCCATCTGAAAAAACAGTTAATTGTTGAATTATTTGATTGTAATTAATTTCACATTGATTTCTTTATTCTCTTCAGTGTTCCCACTAAATTATGTACAGTATATGCTTATTTCCATGAGTCATAATTATATCTCACTTTAGAAACTTTGTTCTTTATACATCAGTTAAGTTTACTAATTACAGCATTTTAACATCTAAATTACCCGATAGTGTTAACAAATACAAAAGTAATGTAAAAGCCTATCGATGATGCAGCCATGCTATATTATATCCTTACACTGATTTGAGTGCATTTTGAACCGTTTTACACAGGATTTGAAAAGCAGTGTTTTACTGCAACTAGTGTTCATTTCAACTGGAAACTGCCGTGATTCATATGTATGGGTACGTTTTTTTCAGTTTTCCAAGCATGGGTCACCACACCTGGCCAGAATTCACTTCACTTCATAAATGTATGAAGATGAACGTATTTCCTCGAGCCCGTCCAACAGGCAATAGTGATACCGTCTCACTATGGGGGCCCTGCAAACACTGCTAGGCCTATATTCTGTGTTTTTTAGGGGTTCGAGCGCATAGCGCTATAATATGAAAGTATCCCTTACGAACACATTCTCACTCCAACTCATCACATTTTGACGCTTGGTCAAGACCCTTTTGCATCGCTTTTTGAAGCTCAAGGTACCCCTTTTTACTCACTTTTCGATGTGAAGAGCCCTTCGTTGTTTTAAATAGGAAACCCTTAGCGTCAATATGCCGACACAATCATTTTTTTTTTTTTATTGTCATAATCAAAAGATATATTGGGTAAAAACAATGGCATTATTGCATATATGCAGGGGTGTGATTTTTTTCATGTAAACACTCAAAACAGTTTTATTTAAATTATATTATTTACACTTACATTTATGAGCACCTAAGATATAGCAGGCAGATACAACTACCGTCATCATTTATTTGAAGAATATTAATATTACAAGTTTTTTGAGGTTTGATTTTGATTTGTGAGGAGAATAGACGCGGTGTCAGTCTCCGTCTTCCGTGTTCTTCCTGTGCGCTGCTGCAGTCTGTGCACCACAACTTCAAAAAATGTCACTACAATAATCCTTACGCCAACGTTGGTTGTGAAATGCCATTGGCTCTTATGTGGCTTGTGATCGATTGCATCATTCTAGGATATGGGAGTATGTTTTCTGAATAGGTGCGTTCGACTTCATGCGGCGCCGCAAGAAATCGGCTGCCGCCTTACAAAACAATGCATTCTGGTAATATCATTTGTCCGACTTTGACCAAGGCTGCAGCCGACTTTAGATCACATGTGCCATCAAAGTACCGCGAGAGCAAAACGAGAGCAGTCGCACAGGTCAGGTCAGGTCAGTCGCTGCAGTTGCTCAAAATCGGCTGCGAAAGCCCTGATGACGACACACTTTATTCTCATTGGTCAGATTATGTGACGACAAGCACGACGTGTGCTGCCTGTTTTTTCTAAAAAAAAAAGTTCCTGCATGTAATCAATCTTTATATCGAATATCTGATATTCAAACAAAACATTAATGAGGAAAATGAAGATTAGGCGTGAATATATGTGTATATATTCGTATTGTATAAATAGTAAAAAACTGGTCAACCAGAGGCCTTTTTTTAATGGATGTTTTGAGAGGCTTCACAACATTGAATAAACTGCTTATATTTGAAAAATGTCCTATAGCTTACTACAAAACAAAGATACAAATAATAAACTTCATATTGCATCACATAAAAGTCACTACGGAGACCTGACGGCCGTCTCTTTACTCCTCCCCCGACTGCAAGGGGCTGCTCTCGCCAGCAGGTGGCAGGCTAGTGTAGTGCATCTCGAACACACCTAACGAGATGTCAGTGTGTTAACGGAGCGGGATCATTTTAAGTAATTGAAACCTTGTGTCATAAAGACTTCGTATGGCTTCAGAAGACTTGGAATGTGACACGACTTGTTTGTAATGTAAAAACAATGGAGGACCCTTCACGTCAAAAAGTGACACAAAAGGGTCTTGACCAAGGGTAAAAATGTGATGAGTTGGTGTAATGCTGTCTGTTCTGTCTATTTTTGGTTTCGTTTTGTTTTACCTTATTTGGTCTGTTTTAGTTTGATTAGTCTATAGTATCCACCTGTGCCCCTCACCTGTTTTCAGCTCTCCCAAAGTGTTTAAAAAGTGTTTAAAAGCCCGTTCTGTTTTGTCTTGTATTGTTGGTCCTCAATGTTACTATGTTTCTTTATATACGTGATCCACCCTGCCTGTTTGTTTGCCTGTTGGGATAATTTAAAGGTTTATCCAGTTCATTTCATTCAAGTCTGCCTTCGTGCTTTGCTGCACCACACACTCCTGACAGTGGAAGTGAGACTGTGCTGTTACAAAAATGAACTGATTATACAATCACAAAACATGTTTACTATAGGTAAACCACGGTACAAACAAATTAAAGGGATTGTGTATAATAATATAAAATAAATGTACATTTTACACTGATGTTGCCTAGGGCCCCACAGCCATTCAGGCCGGCACTGCTTAAAACTCACATGCTCACTTGATGATGTGATTTTCACTTTCATTATCCACTTTGACAGGCGTCAATCAGTGATAGTTACTTAATAAAGCATTAGTAGTTGTAAATGTTGTCATATCTAAGACACTAAACCACCATGAGAGACTTAAACCAGAAATAAAATGTAAAAAAAATAAGTGTTTTTACAGAATTTTCATTTATAGGAATAAACCTATAACAGAACCTCAACAATTGATGAGCGAAATTATTCTACAATAACTACATACAATTTATGCATCAAGCTATATAAATACATTTATTTATGTAAATGTAATGCATTATTGAAAGTACAAATGATGTCCCAAGCTATTCAGATACAAAATACAATGTTAAATGTTTAATCATAATCCAACTCCGTCTGTAGTGTATGTGAATGGTAATGTATTGTCCTTACCACTGCAGTTCTCCAGGCTCTGAAATGAGCAGTCAAACATCAATCCCCACACTGGATCACCAGCGGATCAGCAACATTACCAGTCTGCGGTAAATGTCCCTAGAAGTGAAACAGAAAGGGAAAAGAGTGCTTTTATGGGCAAAACGTAAGTAATGCAGAGGGGCAAGTCTGCCTAGTTTTCATCCTCTTTAACCTGACTAAGATCTATTCATTAAAAAATTATTATGATTCATTTTCTTAAGATATTTGCAAGCCCTGCTGGTTCTTCTCTCCATTCATTAATTTACCAGAAGCCCAGTGTGTCTATTCCTAGATTTAACTCTATTCTACATGATTATCATAACATTTATGTCACTATATAGACTACTTTAACTGAAAAC
>JAUMHR010000022.1:2386228-2401499 GCA_032361145.1 Enteromius fasciolatus
CAATTTGTTCAATGACTTGGATGCACATCTTCTGTGATGAGCATGTTTTTCATGTCATAATAAAACTATTAATTTTACTATTTTCAGGTGGGGGTCAGATCCCCAAAACTGAATGATATTTAATAATATAAACTCACAAACGCTGCTATGTTAATATTTATATATAAATATTTACCCCCTTTTTATTAGTTCAGGATGTAAAATGACATGTGGTGCAAGTCCCCAAAACTTTATGTAATTGAATTAAGTTTATGAATTAATAAATATTGCATTAATATTTATATATTTAATTCATAATATTAATAATAATTAACATGTATATTCATATATTTACAAATACATTAAAATGACATTAAAGCAGATATTACTTGCAAAAATGTGACCCATAAAAGTTTGTAAAACTAAGGATGAGCGGTTTTAAGTAGTATGTCTATTAATAAAAAAAAAACTTTTAATGATTGCATTAAAAGAGACCATATTAGTTTCCCCTGAGCCGCATCTCTTTTAGCGTTAATAGTTGTCAGGCTAATAGTGGTTAAATGAGTGTGAAAGCTAGGGATCCCGGCGTATTTGTGCACTCCGTCAGCCGCTGACAGTAAGAGGATGACGGCTGTGTGACTCGTCTGGGTCTCCGCTGTGCTGTCAAAGCACTCCCACGCTTGATGTCTATTTTCAACTGTAGAAATGACAACTGTATATTCCCCAGCAGCAGATTGTGTGACACGGCAGGAATCTGTGCCAGCACTTTCCGCCGAGTATTAAATGTTCAAGAGTTTTTTAGTTGTTTAAAAAGTTTTGGTGCATAGTCGGTGTATCTCAGGCGTACAGTGTTTGGCCTTTGATATGCGTTCCAGCTCAGGAACATGGGAGCACTTGAAAGGAAAACATTCAGTGCGTTTCAGCCCGAGGAATCGGAGGTAAAGTTAAGTTTATGGAAACAGTTCAATAGCCAACATCAAGGTTAAAGCAATCCAGCAAAGTCACATATACGCCATTCAGAAATTTGGGAATATTTCTGATTCTAAGTTTTTTTATGCTCATCAAGGCTGCGTTTATTTTATTAAAAATGAAGTAAAAACATTAAATATTATAATTTAACTGAGATGTTGTCTCATTAAATATTTAAAAAATATATATGTTAAAAACACTTAATTTCAGTGATTCAAAGCAGATTTGTTTTTAAAAGGCTGCATTTATTTTATGAAAAATATAGTAAAAACATTAAATATTGCTATAATTTAAATGAGAGGTTTTTTATTTGAATATATTATAAAATATACTTTATGAAATATATTTTTTAAAATATATGCTCAAGAAACATCTTTTTTGTTATTGTTTGGAAACATTTTATATATCTATATATGTATATTTATTTATTTATTTATTTATTTACGAACACCATTTATTTGAATGTTTTGTAACATTATACAAATAATTTTGTTTTAAACAGTTGAATGCATTTGGCTAAATAAAATTATGAATTTCATAATTCATAATACATAAGTAACTACTTACTGGCTCCAAAAGTTTGAACAGAAATGTATATGTAATGTATGGAATTGCAAAAGCAACCATCATACAGTACCTCCAGGAGAATAAATAATAATCTTTAACTTGTATCTCTTTGCTGCTGAAATATTCATAGCTGTTTTGTTTCTTTATTTTTCAGTTTTTACTGAAGCACTTTTTCTTTGATCAGCCAATAGACCGTCACAAACAAGCGGTTCACATTATTCTTATTCTGTTTCATTACTTTGCTTTTATCAGTTTAGTAAACCCAGCAGTTCCTAGTGTAATATTTTGTCAGACATCACATCTGTTGCTAGTTCTTTGTGTTTGTGGCTTTACACAAGCTCTCGAAAACCAAAGACGGTAAATCATATACCTTTGCTCAGTGTTACGCATACAACAGCATTGTTTAATTGAGCATTTCCTGCTAATTTTATTTAGGATTTGATGGATTCTTCATAATGCTCCTGATGCCGCACCGAGGCTCTCCTGAATTCCCACAATTGAGTTATTCTTACATTAAAGGAGAAACATCATTCTCATTTAAATGGAAATGATGGTGTCCTCATTCCATCAAGCAGCTGTAAACAACAGCTCACCAGAAATGTGCAGCTTAGTGCATAAAAACAATGCATGTTAGTAATATTTGGAAGTTTGAGGTATAGCAAAGCATATTTCAGCAGAATAACACTGCCTGAAACCTTTTTGACACTTGTCTTATGTACATCACATTATGGAAGTAGTGAAACTTTTTTTCATGTTTAATTTCAAATTCTTTTAAAAACATGGCATCGATATTTGATATGTGTAATATAATTTATTTCCGTTAATCAGCTTGAATTGCCCAAAAGTTAGATTTATCATTTAATTTTTAAATACCATAAAGTTGATATTAATATTTATTTAATGTTACATTTATTAATAAACATTGTTTTATGTATTATTAATATTATCATATTTTTATATTAATATTTATATGTATATTATATTTAAAAATCCATTAAAAATTCTTAGATCAAAAAATCTTAGAAAATGTATTGTTAATCTATTTAAAATACTCTTTAAAATATTTGAAATAATTATTTTTTCAATATTGTATGTAAATATATTTGATAAATATTGACATTGATTTTAGGCATGCCTAATTACACTGTTAAATATAAAAAAATAACACATTGAGAAATATTTTTTTTCAATGGGTCAATAAACTTTCAAATGGTACGAATTTGTAGTTTAAAGGTGACCATTTTGTAACTTCTTTTATCTTTCTTTCTTGTGTTGGTTAGTTAATTTAATTTTGCCCAGCCCTAGTCACAATCTTGATAATAGCACCATTTATTTTTAACACAGGATGACTATTCCAGCAACAGACTGGCATGCTCTCTATTTCTGCCAAATACAGTTTACCTACGGCTACTATCATTTTATACCTCACTAAGAGTTATTGTGCTGCAATATGGTCTCATTATGTTGCCAGATTCCTAAATGGTTTCAAGACATCTTAATCTGGGTTTAAAGTGGGTGGAAAACAGTGCCAGCTTTGAAGTTTATGTGTTTAAGAGTCCGTGCTGCCCTGAGGTGAGTTTGGCATCCGCAGCACCTAAATGAGCGGTTGCTAAATGAAGCTACGCTGGAAAGGAAGCAGCCTGTAATTAGCTGTAATAGCTCGTCAGCTGCATTGCCTACAGACAAAATAAGAGACTAAGAGATGTTGCTGCATTCACACTGCTCAGCATTAAGTTACTGGCCCCTGAAACAATTACAAAAGCTGTTTAGCTGCGATTTGAGTTTGTTACCACATGCATGTGATTTAAAGTATTAAAAGCCAAAATACTGCAGTGATACTGTAATGTGATAGATTTGTAAGTTAAGTCCCCGTATTTCATTTTATTTTATTTTAAAATCTATTTTTAAATACTTTTAGAAATGTTTGTGAAATATACAGTTTTTTATTTTTTAAGTATATTAAATATATTTTATTTTACCCAGTCATAGTGTTCTTGATAATATTTATTATATTAATTATAATAGTGTTTGAATTTTGTAATTACTAAAAAAAAACTACTTTAAAATGTTTTATGAATTTTTGGGGGAAAAAACATATTTGTACGTTATAATATTTATTATTTATTGTATCAGCCAGTGTCCTCACTGGAGTCTGCCTGAGACGTACCAGTCCTGCCTGATGCCCAAAGACTGTGTGGTCAGTGAATGGAGCGCGTGGGGCTCCTGCTCAAAGACCTGCTCGGACCCCAGTGTTCCTCAGGGGTCTCGCTCTCGCAGCAGACAGCTGATACGACTTCCTACGGGAGGAGGGTCCGAGTGTGCCGAGCTGGAGGAGAGCCAGGCCTGTGAACCTGAAGGGGACGGGGTGCCACCCTGCGCTGCGTAAGTACCACACAAATACTGTGTTCTTAATACATTATACATTTGTTGATCTTGTACAGAAATGTGTCCTTGAAAATTCCCTTGTTGCATCTCATGCCATACAAGATTCTAATTGTTATAATATATATTTATATTTGTAAATTTGTTTGCATTGTAAAAAGCTGGTTAGTTGGCTACCATGAAAAACTCACAGCATTAATGTTTAAACGTTTAGTATTAGTAATGTTTGCTAGGAACTGATTGCAAATGCAGAGATTGGCTGGTATTAAAATTAGTTATTTTATTTTTCAATTTTTTTATTTTAAAAATGTTGGCAGGGCAAGTAAAAACCTTAACCAGTGGATCGACAGGGTCAGGCGCTATATATATATAACAAAAATCCCTTTTGTTGTGCTCTATGATATCTGTATGCATGATTTCATAGTCAGATTGAATTAGTGCTTTTGAATTACAGATATAACACTTTTGTGCCGTATCTCTGTTTTGATCAGAGGTTTTCATTTTCATGGTTTCGTGTGTGAAAAGGCATCACATCATTGGAATGATGATATTAAGAGATGTACGCCAACAAATTGATGTCATCTCGTCATATCTCATTATGTGTCAACCCAGAGGAAACATTGTTGCTCAGCAGTTGCTCTTTCATGTGACTTAAACAATATAATGTGGTTTCTAGTAAGCCTGTCATTGAAGTTTTAACTCAGATGTTTCTTCTTCAGAGAAATCAAAGCAGATGAGGCATTACAGTAAAAGCACAGAGCAATAAAATAAACAATCTAGGCACACTTGTGCGTACTAAGTACATTTTTCTAGCATACTTACGCATAGTAAAACACCAACTTTTTGTTCCTTTTCATATTAATTATGATTAACAGGGAGATTACGTTATGCTAAACCTTAAAACGCATTTAGCATAGTTCATTATTATATACTAATGCATGTTTACATAACCAGCTGTATATGTTTGGCTATTCTGATGTAGTAAACTTGCTCTTTAGCGCACCTGGTACAGCATTGCACTACTGATCTGGCACAAGACTGTTAACATTAGTCATGATAAAAGAACTCCAAGACATGTAGAAACAAAATTTTTGATTTAGCAGTGCATGTTGTGAATCTCTCATATGCACATTATTTTCAAAAATGATAACGTGTTAAACTTTTAGCACAACTCACTCTACTCAACATTTAATTTCTAAACTGCCACATTACCAGCAAAAAACCACCATAGTAAACATTGCCAGATTCTGATTCATCTGTTTTGGATAAAACTGAAAATGTTTTCTGGGGCCGTTCAAATGATGCAAAAAGCAACATATCTTTCTGTAGGCTAGGATTATTATAGTAATAAGACTAAATAAGACTATAAGACTAATTGCCAAAATGGTAACATTTAATTATTTATCATTTTTATTTTACTTAAATTCTTTAGTTTTACTTGCTGAACAGCTAATATAGCACTTGATTTAAAAAATGACAAAACAACTGAAATTAAAAACTGCAAAGATATATAAAGATATATAAATATATATGATGATGTTATCCATTTAGTCGTGTCCGACTCTTGGCGATTCTATGGGCTTGCTCTCTCCATGCTGTCCGATCTTGAGCCACTTCCATCAGTTGTTTTATGTTTAGCCCAGTGTCAGCTTTGATGGTATCAAGCCATCGCGTTTTCTGACGGCCTGGTCGTCTCTTGCCGCTGACCATTCCCAGCGTTAGATCTTTATATATATATATATAATTATACTTTTTATAAACAATAATACTGTATATGTATTTAGCAAAGTGACTAGTAATTAACTAAAATTAAAGTAAACAAAACAAAAAAAGAGTTTTTAAATATTTATCAAAACTATAGCATTTTAGTGATACTAAAACAGCACTGTTGCAGAATGATCAAAATGTTTTGAAATCTCTCTTACTGTTATCTTGGAAAATTGGAGACAGTTGGAGACATTGTTGAGATCACCTCTGAATCTCTAGAAGAGATGCATGCTGCAGGAGAACTGTTTAACAGAGAAACACTCTAAGCTAATTTGTGATCGATTTAATCTTCTGCTGTCAAGGAGAAGCAATTGAGATGTTAACGAGATCTCATTTGGGGTTTTCCTATCCTGCGGGCATGTACATGAAACAAGCACTAAAAAATTACACAGAAGTCAGTCTCAGCGTGACGAACTGTTGTGCTTTCTGCTCTTCGTGGAGAAACGCTGGCGTGTAGCGAGAGGCCCTGCCGGGAGCCGCTTGACCCCTGCTCTGCGTGAGCGGTGGTGCCAGTGAGAGTCAGCACATGAGCATATGGAGACGGGGTGAGACGGATCGGGCTGCTTTGTGCCCCCGAGCCAAGAGAGATGCACTGACAAATGGAAGTGATCTTAAGAGCTCGGTGACGCTGCTCTAATCTCGTTCTCTCACAGATGGTCTGCTCTGGCACACCGTCACAGGCCAAACAAAGCTCTCCGAGTCTCCCACGTACTGTTAACAGGCAGCTTGAGAAGATAATGGATTTTTGCAATTCTGTTTCACACTATAGCAAAAGTGGGAAAGAGAAATCACAAATGACATCTCTTTAATATCACTATTTTTTTTCCAAGACAGAAATAGGATTAAATGGGGGTTGAATGGAGATTCTGAAGTCATTTCAGAATATAAAAGACCCCAGTAATCAAATATGTCTTAAGGATTAAGAGACCTATCCATCCACCCATCCACCAACCTACCTACCTATCCACCTACTGTATCCTCTTATCTGCCTTCCTAACCATTCACAGATTCACCCATTTATCCATCAATCTATCCAACAACCTACAGTACCTACCCACAGACGAATCTACCTACCTACCTATCCACCCATCCATCCATTAATCCCACATACCTACCCACCTACATATATCTATCTACGTTCAGTATCCATCACCTATCCATTCCCCACTTCACTTCCAACAATGTTGGATTTACCAATCTTTCTTCTATCCATCCACCAATCTAATCTCCATCCTTCCTACTACTTATTTGCCTTCCTATCCATCCATCCATCCATCCAACCACATAGCTACCCAACTAATTATCTACCAACATATCCATCACCTATCCAAACACCTGTATATTATCTGTCCATCCATCCATGCTACTACTTATCTACCTACATATCCGTCACCTATCTATTATTTATCTATTATCCATCCATCCATCCATCCTACTACTTATCTTCCTTTCCATCCATCTATTTACCTTTTTCCATCCATTGACCAATTCACTTATTCATCCATCTTTTAAATAATGTACCTACCCACCTAATATCTACCTACCTATCATCATCTATCCATCCACCTACCTATTATTCATCCATCCATCCTACTACATATCTACAATTTCATACAATTTCAGTAGTTACCCACCTACTTATTTTCCTACGTATCCATCATCTATCTATCCACCTATCTATTCTCCATCCTTCCTGCTATTTATCTACCTTCCCATCCATCCACCCATCCATCCATCCACATATCTACCCAACTACTTATCTTACTATGTATCCATCACCTATACATCCACCTATCTATTATCAATCCAATCATCCGTGCTACTACTGGACTTATCTACCATCCCATCCATCCATCTATCCATCCATCCATCCATCCCCACCTACTTATCTACAGTACCTACATATCCATTCCCACCTACATATCCATCACCACCTACTTATCTACCTACATATCCATCACCTATCTATTATCTCTCTATCTATTATCCATCCAATCCTTCATCCATCCATTCCTCCATCCATCTATTGGGTTTTAGTCAAAAAGCTTTTCTAAATGTAATTCCTACATTTTTAGATAAACAGGCTACTGAATTGTTATTTGCATTGCAGTTTTAACAAGTAGAATTAAAATGCATTTAAGTTTGTATATTGTTTTTTTTTCAATTCAACTAGAAACATTTGCCTTATGATTTCAGATATTTCTTATCTCATTTTTCCAAGATCCATTTTACGGTTTGTTTGTTTTTAGCAAATTAATTTAAATATTTATTTGAATACTTTGTTTATCATGCGTAACGTACAAATGTACATGACATGACAGACAATCCAAATGGAAGTACGTTGTAAATGTTTGGAAAGATTTATTATAACAGGATGGTTGATCCAAAGCACAGGTTCAGAACATAATAGCCTGTGTTTTGTGTTAATTTCAGTTATGCCTGGAGGAGCAGTGAATGGAGTGAGTGTCGTGTTGATGCTCTGCTCAGCCAGCAGGACCGGCGGCGTGGGAATCAGACGGGTTTGTGTGGTGGAGGTGTTCAAAGCAGAGAAGTGTACTGCATCCAGGCCAACGCGGAACTCCTCAGCTACATCAATAACAACAAAGACAAACAAGGTACAGCTATCTGCTTGACAGTGTATAGTAATCAGAGGTACTTTCACTCTCGGTGCATAGTAATCCGTTTACTTAGATATTCAATCCTGGACACTCTTTTATTGTTGTTGTTGAGCGAGTCACCTGAACAAATCCATGATTGGCTGATAGCTTAACAAAAATGTGTTGTCTCAAACCCTTCATGACTATCCTGAGCTGTGATGAATATTTATTGACTTCTCCAAGTCTTTACAAGTTTCATATGATTCCTTAAGAGCGTCTTCTATTTCATCTTCATGTTTCATGTGATGTTTCATACATAAGAGAACTGTTATAAGTTTCAAGCAAATCTTTTTAAGTTTCATTTGGTTTCATAAGACAAATTTCAATATGTTTCCTTTTCGTTCTGTTTGATGCCATGAGCAAATAAATGATACATTTGATTCTATAAGTCTTTGAGTTTCATATGATGCCATAAGTGAATACTCATGTTTCATACAATTCCGTAAGTGAATAAGAGAATATTTATGTTTTCATACAGTATGATGCCATAAGCAAACCTTCATTATTAGTACTTGATTCTGTAAACAAATCTTTATTATTTCTATTTGATACGATGAATCTTTGTTCCTTAAAATGCCATAATCAAATCTTTTTCAAGTTTCATAGGACTCATAGAGAAACCTTAAGTTTAATATAATTCCCTTGAAGAGTAACAGAATTCTTTATGTTGCTGAAATTGAAAAAATGTTATTAGGAAAAAATACACCGAAATTGATCGCAAAGTATCTGTTATAATAAAATGACATTTTGTGATTTATGTGATGCTTTGGAAAAAATGTGTACCTCTCAGAACAATGTAAATCCTAGAATACATGGATCTATCCGTCATACTTTTCCACCTCCCTGGTGCATGTGTGTGTAAATTTCTTACTCTACTGTATACATTGCATCAGCATTTCTTTGCATGCTCCACAAACACACACACACCATCTCTCGATTATTGACCCACCCGTCTTCATGGAAAATACCTTTTTTCTTGTTTTATCTGTCTTCCCTTCTGCTTGCTCTTTTGATGCTCAGAACTGTACGGCGAGCACATTGAAACTTATCATAACGCACATGTCTTCGTACATTAGAGCAGATGAGCGCTGACTGCATGAAAAGCTCCAGTTAAAGAAGCGCTATTAGAACAGGCCACTGGTGGAGCAGCGTATGCTGGGAAATCTGTGTCCTTATCAGTGCAGTGCAGGAGACGCCTTGCTTCACTGGGGGGTAATCTGCTCCGCCGACAGCAGATACATGAGCGCAGACGGTGCAGAAAGTTAAAGAGAAAATGTGCTGGAGCATGAGTTGACTGATGGAGTTGTGATGTTCTCGCCCTGGGAGGATGTTGTCAGCTTCAAGATTCTTTGATGTGATGAAACCTTCATCAAATCTATCTGGAAGTGATGCTCATTTACATTTCCTTCTAAGAACACAACACTGCACTCAAAGCACAAACAGAGCGATATTTCCCACAGGTGTTTTCACCATCTTAAAACCAAGCATTTCTAAAAGGATTTGATGGCATAGGAGAACTTCCCATTTGGTTCCATAAAGGAACCTTTAAACATTTAATATGTCATAAGCAAATCTGAATGTTCCATTTGTTCCAAAAGATTATCTTTATAGGTTTCCTATAAAGCCATAAGAACATCCTTGTCATTTCCATAAGAGAACCTTTCTAAGTTTTATTTTATGCCATAAGGGAATTGCATCTTTGCAATTTCTACGCAATTCTAAAAACAGACGTTTTGGTAACACTTCAGAATAGGGGTCAAAAATAATGCATTAGTTAAGCATTAATTAATGGTTAATTTGTTTACAATTAACTAATGCTCAACTAATGCTTAATTGTGAACAAATTAACCATTAATTAATGCTTAACTAATGCATTATTCTGGACCCCTATTCTGAAGTGTTACCTACGTTTTTGTTCCATATGGTTCCATATAAGACTTTTCATATGATGTCATAAGAAAAATTTCATATGATGTCATAAGCAAATCTTTCACAAGATAATCTTTGTAAGCTCCATGATTCCTTAAGTGAATCTTTAAGTTTAATTTTATTAAGTTTAAATTTTTAGTTTTACATGATGCCACAAGTTAATATTTGCTATTTCTATATGATTCTAAAAGAATCATAAAAAATATATATTTTTTAAGTTCCATGTGATTTCCATAAAAAAAGACTTATATGATTTTAATGGATAATATAAGTTTCAATTGAAGACATCTTTATAAATTATGTTTGATTCCCTAAGACAGTCTTCATATGTGATATGAATTTCTAAGCGAATCTTTACAAGTTCCATATGAGTCCTTAAGTTAAATTGGGCTTCACATTATTTAATATTGTAAATATTAAACTGTTAAATTTGTATACGTTGAATATTATGTCAAATTGTTACTGAAATGTATTTCTACTGTAAATTTTATGTCATGTCTCCATAAGTGAATCTTTGAGTTCCATTTGATTCCATAAGTGTCTTATAAGCTTCATATTTGTTCCTAAAAAATATAATAATAATAAATATTTTTTCACTTTTACATTTGATTCTACAAGAGAAATATTATTCCATACTATAATTTTTATACTTTAAATTTATGACTTTATTTAATTTTACATTTGATTCCATTTAATTACAAAATAATTGCAAAGCTTAAATGATGCCATAAGTGAATAAGTTCCATTTGATTCCTTAAGATAATAATTCTAAAGCCCATATGATGCTGTAAGAGAATCCTTACGTCTAACTTAATCCCATATGAGAATCCTTGAGCTCCATATGATGCCGAAAATGAAAATGATTCTTGAAGAGAAGAGAGTTCTTAGCTGAAGTGCTACAAAAATCCATTGAAGAAGCTTGAGTGTAGGAGGAATCCTGCGGCTTTTGACTGTCTGAGATCTGGGCACAAGTAAAAGCTAACCAGCTTATACCTCACATTATCACATTACTCTCTGAATGAAAGTCAATGGAGGTGATGTACGCTGAGTAAACAGCCGTGACATTCGATTGGACAGAGCTATATTTAAAGTCTACCATGGAATAAACGACTGCTTTATAGGAGAACCGAATGTGACAGATGTGATTCATTTATGGCATTACGAACCAATGGGTTTGGCTGGTTATCATTGGCCCTGCTGGTAAATGACATAAAGCTTGCATTAACTGAACATTTTTCTGTCACTTATTAAACTGTAAAAACATTGACAGAAAATTCATAAGGCTTAGTGTTTTTTTGACAGATATAGAAATAAGTTGTCTTGCCTATTGCATTTGGTGAAGACAATTGAAAAAATAAAATGTGAAAGTAGACTGAGAGAGGTGTGAGTAAGTATTTAAGAGAGAAACGAGTTTTTCAGATTTTACTGACAGGTGAGGCTAGAGCATGATGGGAAATTTACAACCCAGTCCATCTGAATGACAGAAAATGATTTCGTATCAGAAGTGCCTGTGCATTGCGATTAAATGGATGTCATTTTATTGTATTTTCTGAAGGACTCTTAAAAGGTTGAATGCTTATATTTTCCCTTCCCTGTTGCTTTTGACGTCACAGCTCAGGATAGTTAGAGCTAACCAGCTTATGCCCTGCGCTGGAAGTAGTCACAGTCTAGAGCTCATAGTGATTGTATTTGTGTTTTCCTCTGAATGATGTTTATTAGCAGTAGTTTGTGTGTTTTGTAGAAGGTCAGTCCTCAAACAGCCAGATGCCTAGTGTCCCTCCCCTCCTGTCTATCAGCTATGAGATCTCAGGTAAGATGTCTAACCCCTTAAAAGGAATATTTGGGGTATTTTTCAGCTCATTGTAAATACACCAACATTGCTTCAAAAAAGAAACTGTTTTTATTTCACAACTTATTTTATTTTATCTGTATATATTTTTCATATTGTATCAATTTTAATTCTTTTTTTTTATTTATTTTTTAATTTTTATTTAATTTAATAATTAACATTTTATTTAATTAATTATATTTAATATTTTTATATACTATTCAATCTTGTTATATTTTAGTAAATTTAATTTAATTGTATCCTATTTTCTTTCCTTTCCTTTCCTTTTTATATCTGATATATTGGTCTTTGTTTGATCAAATCCCTTTGCCTAAAGCATGTTTACATATTTTGTTTGCTTAGTCTGTTTACTCTCTGTATGTCTGTAAGCGTTTGTGTCCATGGATAGCTCATTACAAGGGTACATACTGATGCAACACTCTGTGCTTTAGTCAACACTCTCCTCTGAGCACCAGACAGCTGACAGAGATTGATTGATAATGACTGCCATTCTGACAGCTCAACTGTACACTCTTCCTCAAGAGAAATGAAGAAGCTTTTTGTTTGTATTTGTTTTATTTGGGTCTTTTAAACCAGACCTTCTGCCCTTCATTTCATGGACTCTATAACATGGAGCAAATCGATCAGACATATACCATATACCACTGATCTAATGCGACAGTAGAGACATAAATACATTGCTTTAAAACTGTATATTCATCCTTAACAAAAATATTAAGCAGCATGTTATTAACACTGATAATAAGAAACGTCTCAACATGTTAGAATGATTTCTTTTAAAATTCTGATGACAAATTTAGCTTTGCAATTAAAAGAATAAATTACAGTTAGAACTATATTCAAATTGAAAACACACAATTGTAATATTATTTCACATAATTACTGTACTTTTATTTTGCAATAATGCAACTTTTATGAGCATACATCCTTAAATAAACATTTAAAAAAAATCTTTCAAACCCCAAATTTTGTCATGTATAGTGTATATTAATACATATCATGTCTACCGAGCACCAAATCATCCTCATGCTTGAAGCTAAGCCTGTCCGCCTGGGTTTGTCAAAGCAGGCACAGACCGCAAACTTTGAATAGACAGAAAGTTTGCGCAGAAGGTCTGGACCATCTGGCATGTAAACAAGGACAACCTGTGCTGTGTTATGTTAACTTAGATGATGGTGCATTACACTGAAATCTGTCTCTCCATTAATTTGGGGAACATGTGGTGCCAGAAGAGTTGAACGAGGTGAACTGTCATTCCCGGTGCCCATTTCCAGAGTTCAGTCAATTATTGTTGTTTTTGAAGATCTGTGGCACAGTCAGTCTTCTCATACTTTTTAGTTGACAATCTGTGCACGTGCAGAGCATTTTGTTTTGGAAATCTCTAGAGAGCAGAACTCACCACATATCAGCGTGGAGAGCTCCACGAGAAGAGTTTACCTCGCTTTGATGTAAACGCTGCAGTCATGTCACCTGTCACCCATCAAGCCGGCAGTAGAATCCTGTGTTAAAACATTAATGCACCGCTTTTGTTTGTTTTTCTGAATTTGTATTTTATAGTTGCTCGGGAAAAAAAGATCTCAGTTTCACACATACTAGGCCCAGACAGGATTCATAGTGTGTTTTCTACAGTCATCTCAGGACAATTCCTCTGACAGGATCTATCCATACATTTTATTTTATTTTGTATAAGGTGAATAGGGTAAGAAATGGAACTAATAGAGATCACCATACTTTCCCATTTGATTACATTTAACCATTGCAAACATTTATTGTGCTACAATGAAAATATATTTTTTTATCATGTTTTTAGGAATAAGTGTTACTTAAGTGGAGATTTGTAGCTCTTTACAGAAGAAAACAAACTTTAAAGATAAGTACTGGAAACTAAATTGGAAGATAGATTGCAGTATAAAAAAGAAAAATGTAATGTGTGTAAATGTATTTTGGATGTTTTATAGTGAATTGTTATAACTATAAAAAACACCCCCAAAAATATAATATTATAAAGTTACAAAAATCTCAAATGATTTAAACACAAATAATTTAGCCTTCGTTTTATAATGTAATTTAAATGGTCATTTATTAGACTATCTAACAACATATAATGACATTTTAAATAAAAGAAACGTATATATGTATTCATACATATATAAATATATATACATATTTTTTACATTTATTTACATTTCTATTTTTATAATTGTATTTATATGCATTATACATCGTATATTAGATTATTGATAACTGAGAACTTTACCAAATTATAATTTGTAGTTGTATAATATATTATAATATATAATAATTATAATTGTAAAATATTTACTAAGCAAACACCTCGGGTTGGGGATGAGCATTCAAATGATGCTGAAATCTCCGGAGATTCTGGTTTTCTTCTGTTTTTCCTTTGCTGTGATGCAACAGGGAATTCAGGGTTCTTTAGAGCATGTTTAATGTTGTCATATGTTGTTATATGAAGCTAATTGTCCATCATGTGTGGTGCTCACGCGGGAGCCTTGCTGCACTGTTTTAATGCATGTGTTTGTGTTGTAGCATCACAACCCGTAGACGTTGGGCTGTGCAAGGGAACGACTCCGAGCACCACGCAGCTGTGTCACATCCCGTGCCCTGTGGAGTGTGAAGTGTCCCCGTGGGGCGCCTGGGGGCCCTGCACCTTTGAGAATTGCGATGAACCGGTTGTGAAGAAAGGTAAACATTGCTGAAACCAATCATATATTCACTGAAAAGGAAGTGTCAAATACTGAGACACAATATTTTACTGAGGCACAGAGCTGTTTTACAGCCAGAATAAAGCATTTTCTTTTTGAATTAACCATTATCTTATATAAAAATTTTTAAAATGCTGCATATCAGCAGAAATCACTGTTTTATTTTAAATATCTTAATATTTCTCTGCTGAACATTAAATATATTATATATAAAATGCCATTAAGATATTTTTATATAATAAAAAACATGGTTATATTTTATTTCAATAGTCCATTTAGACATTCTACTAGCTATAAGTAACTTTGTAACTACTTGCTATCTATCTATCTATCTATCTATCTATATATATATATATATATATATAAAACTAGTGCTGCGTCCGAAATCGCCTACTACCCTACTATATAGTAGGCGAAAAACAGCATGCGAGGCGAGTAGTATGTCC
>JAUMHR010000022.1:2419609-2433629 GCA_032361145.1 Enteromius fasciolatus
TGGAGAAAAACATTTATTTCATCATGAGTTTTTCTCCCCATTTTCAATTGTTTTACTTTAATGATAGGTTAGAATTTTGTGAATGTTTAGAATAAAAGATCAAGAGGGTAAACAATGCAGATTTATTTTCACTGCCACCTTTGCTCAGATTTACCAAGGGAGCCAATATTAGATATTAGGTTTATGTTAACACACACACATTTGTAAATAATATTTACTGTACCTTATGATTGCATAAATAAATAAATGTGCTGTTTTCCAGTGCAGATGCCTAAAGATTTTTAAATTATTATACATTTTCTTGTTTTATTACAATGTAAGTTTTCTTATCAAATTTGTTCTTGTTTTAAGCATAAACTATTACTAAATAATTTTGTTCAGTTTTTCAGAAAACAAACTAAGACAAAAATTCATCCGGTATGTTCAATTTGCATGTAAATGTATCTTATTTTAAGGATGTTTAGATATTTTATATTTCCAACATTTAATGCCATGATTTAATGAATTTAACTTTTTGCCCCTATTTAGAACCTTTTAAGGCCTAATTGTAGAATTAATGCCTTTTTAAGACCTGCAGAAGTCCTGTTCATTACTATTACCTGAAAGAGTATACGCTACAAGTGCACATCCAATCAGACCCAAATCTTTTGTTATTTACAATTCTCAGTAAATAAAGACAGAAATGTACATTTTGGGTGAACTGTTCCTTTAAGGAAGTAAACAAGGTCAATTCTGATTTGATGCTGACTAAAGAAAACAATCCAACAGAAGTTTGTAAACACCAATCATTAATTCGCCAAGCGCTTTAAACAATGGCAAAAGCTGCTACTGTAAACAAAGAGCCTCGGCGTGCTTCTGCAGAATGAAGAGAGATGTTGAGAGAAACAGGCTGATTTAGCCATTCTGGGCCGCTCTGGGAGCACGAGGCCTCCGCGAGCCGGATCAGAGATTAGCATATGTATGGATCTCACTGCAGGCAGCTCAGCGCAGGCACACAAAGAGCTGTCGGAGAGCACCAGGTGGTGCAGAGACACACAGCCATGTGCTCTCCAGCCTTAGGTAGCATGTGCACACACCTACACACACACACACAGAGCGACAGGTGCAAACTGCTGCACCTCCAGAATGAATTCACTCCACACAACGCCAGCCAGAACTTTCTATAACGGCAGACTGCCACGACACATCGGGCCTTTGTGATGGCTTTGTTTCAGGGGAGGCGAGGGGTCTCAGCAGAGCTAAACCACCGAGCGCTCAAAGACTTCATGATACTAATGAATAAAGGAAACAAAACCCAGTAAGAATAAACCTCATTACACACAGATGACCATTCCGACCAGTCAGAAACAGCTCGGCTAACGAGCAAACCCGGCCTTCAGCTTACACTGTCTGGCTCTCTTTGGACAATCTGAGTCGAAAAGAAATCCAGTGTACTTGCTTAAATAGACATTTCTGGTCTTATTATGAATTATTTACTGTTGCAAAAGACATTTAAATTATTATTGCATGTTATTTTAGATATTAAAACAGGCATTTATTTATTGGTATTTTGAATTATTTACTGGTGCACATTATTTTAGATACTTAAAAAGGCATTTGTTTATTTATTAGTTCATGTTATTTTAAATATTACAAAAATATGTTTTTGGTCATATTGTGAATAATTTACTGGTGCAGATTATTTTAGATATTAGAAAAAGACAATTCATTGGTGCAGATTATTTCATATATTAAAAAAATATATTTATTTATTGGTGCACATTAATTTAGATATTAAAAAGGGCATTAATTTATTAATGCACATTATTTTAGACATTAAAAAGAGTCATTTATTGGTGCATGTTATTGTAGATATAAAATTCTATTTAATCAAAAATGTAATTTACATCACCTCTGCAGTGAATAACATTACTGTTATCAAACTTTTTTCCTTTTCCTTTCTGTGTACAATAAAATATTAAAAGCACTGAAAATGCCCCTATAAATCAGTATTTTGTCATATTTGTCTTTGAATTCATATTTCAAATTCTAAAATGAAGAATCAAATTCAAAATAAAGAAAAATCTAAATAATATGTATGTAAACACAAATCCTTTCCACTCTCCATTATAAATTAATAAATTGATGCTTGGTTGATAAAACTGACATGTCTTATTTAATACCCTATTTAACTTGGAAACGCGTCAGATTATGGAAGTGAAATCGGTTGTGAGAACCATTTCATGCTGATTCCCATCACTTGTGTGTGAATTACCTAAATAACAATGTCATTAAAATACAAATTAAATAGCAAAGCATTTATTTTAAAGAAAGAAAGAACTAAGATTGATCACTTATGGTCATTCTGTGTTTGTGAAATACTAGCATTATATTAGAATTAGTAGGTCCCCGAGCAAAATTGATGGAAAAAGTACAGTTGGTTCTGAGAAAGGTATCAATATCTGAATAATATTTGGCTATGAATGGCATTCAGACATTAAGTGTGATGTTTCATGTTGATTCATCAGTGCACAAACGTCCAGATAATAATATTTCAACAAAAATTTAATCATTTGCTCCATATCTGCAGCAACTTTCCTTTTCCTTTTACGTCACTGACCTATTTTATAACTCTTGGCTTCGTTCTGTTATGCAACGCCCACTTTTTCAAATAAATCAATACCTGATGGGTAAAATCAACATGTTTTCTTGTTTAATTTCTGATAATGGAAAGTAAATCGTTTGTGAATAACATTTCATGCTAATTTTGAGCTACAAGCCTTAAAACACTTTACAAGCATTCGTATCATAAAAATGCTAAACCAATAGAAATTAATTTTTTGATCACTGTGTTTGTAAAACAGCAGTATTAGTACCACAAGTCACTAAAATATAATCTCCTGTTAGTTCTAACAAGGAAGCATTATATCGATGATTTGTAGATGCAACTTAGGCCTATACGATGTGTGTGTGTGTCTAATGCAATGACAATCAGACACTGTAGTTGTCTAATTATTTTAGGGGTTACTAAATGTGAACTGTGAAGCAAACTGCATGTGACACTGACTCACCTGTGTGGCTTTATCACTCATACAGGACGCCTGGGGATGATACGGCTCTCGCGGCCACTGTCCAATTAGGTACTGCTCGGGCAGCTTGTCCAATGAGGGCGGCTGTCGACTGGCTGATCGAGCTTGTGAGAAAAGAAGAGGCGTTTGGGTTATGTATGCAGTGGACAGCGATACGAGACATTACTGCACTGCAGTGACAGAGAGGAAGTTGGTGGGTGTCACTGGAAACTGATGAGCTTTTGCCTGCTCTGTCATAATGGTAGTGAAACAGAATAAGAACAGATTGTATTTATGATGGAACTGAAGTAACAGAAAGCTGATGTTTACATTTTTTTCTGATGAAAATTTGACCATGCAAAACATACTTTCTTACAGGACTAATTCAAACCTCTATAATAGTTCGATCTCTAAATGTGGCTCAGATCCCCCTGGCTGTGTTTCCTTTCATTTCATGGTCCATCAGTCACAGATCACAAAACACCTAGAATAATGATAATAATATGTTTTCTAAGATGTTTCTTATGTGCATCAAGGCTGCATTTATTTGATCAAAAATACAGGAAGAATTTTATAGTGTCTAAGATATTATGTAATATTATGTAAAATAAAAATTTTCCATTTTAATATATATTAAAATCAAAATTACTCCTGTAATGCAAAGTTGAATTTTCAACAGCATTCCTCCAGTCTTCAGTATCACATGATCCTTCAGAAATCATTCTAATATGATGATTATCAGTGCTGGAAACTGTTGTGCTGCTTCATATTTTTTTGGATATACACTGCCATTCAAAAAAAAAAATTTATTTGAAAGAAATTAAAACTTATTTAGCTAGGATGTTTTAAAGTGACGTCCAAGGTTTATATTGTTAGAAAATATTTATATTTTTAATAAATTATATATATTATATATATATTTATATTATATTATATAAATATTATATATATTATATTTATATTATATATATATTTATAACTTTTTAAAATATAGTTATAGCCATTTTTTATAACTTTTTATTCATCAAAGAATCCTGAAAAAAAGTTTCCAAAAACTGATTTCTAAATGTGACACTTAAGACCGGAGTAATAACTGATAAAAATATTTATGTATATATTAGGCTATATTATATGTAATACACAATGAAATGTACGCATGAAAATTTACACACATTTGGTGTGTGTGCGCATATATATATATATATATATATATATATACCAAATTAAAATCTATTACCTGAAATGAACTAATTGTCTACAAACGAGTGTTCTCACATGAAAGATACGCTCTCAGGACACACAAGGAGGAAATGAAACAAAGTGAAACAGCTCACAGTGAAACCCACACGCATGTGTACACATGCACCAACAGCTGAAATTCAAAACAAGTCGCTTGCATGCAGCCCACAGAGCGATTCCTGTGAGTGTTTGCTCTCTGCTCCAGCTCTGCAAACACAAATGTCAAAGCCTATGCAAAACAGCCAACAAAATGGCACTGTCGGTTTACTCTCTGCTCATTGTTTTACACCATTGTAGCGAAAGAAAGCAACTCTGCAAGTGACACTCATTATCAGACGTGTCGCAGCACGGCCGGTTACAGTTCAGGCCTCGAACACTGAAGCGCTCTGAATGATAAGCATCAACTCTAAAACATTTTCAGCCCAGTACACACACCTTTTCTCAATGCGCTTGTTGGGGGACGGCTACACTACATTCACTTGCAGATTGCAGCGAGGCAGCTGCAAGGTCTTTGTGTGAAGGAGAAGCGTTTCAAATGCAAATCTACACAAGCATCAGGCACTCCATGAGGACGGGAGATAGAGAGCTGTCTGACTTAATAGGTGCAGCCTGCCTGGTCAGAACCATTTAGACAATAGTTGTTAACTCTTATAAGATCGGGAGGTAAAAATGTGAACGACTGTCAAAACCTTGTTTTTAAAATTCTTTGCAGGACTTGCACAATAAAACACTTGTGAACGATTGATAACACAATGAAACCCGAGGAGATAAGACAACGGCCATGTTCAGAATACCAACTTACTAACTGTATAGTATGTACTTCGTTTGTACTGTAAAACACAATGCCAAGGTCTCCAAAAACAATGTTGTCACATGATGTTGCATGTTAAATTCAACAAGTAGTATGAAGTTATGGTCCATTCAAGTCAAGTCGGAAAGGCTGTATTTATTTTGGATGTATGTGAACACTACCACAAAATCAGAATTACAAGAAAACTATCATTTAGCCCTGAGTTTCCAGGTTTGGGCCATGCTAGTGAGAAAACATGACTAAAAATGCATAAACTCACTGATGTGCATTCTTTATTCTGCATTTTTTTAAGTAGTTAATTGTTTGTTTTCGTAGGAAAGGTAGACATTGTCATTTTGCTCAAAACAGTGACTTGGCATCGTAATTATGACGTCACAACTCGTAAATATAAACATCGCAGGAGGATTTGAACACACATACTAAAAAAAATACTTAATAGTGTAATATTTTAAAATAATAAAAAATATATTTAGGTTTGGAAGACTAATCCAAAAATAAATCAACAAATAAAAGATAAAAAAAAAGGTAAAAACTAAAGAGATTTCCAGTTTATCTATCACACTCGAAGTGGAAGGGTAATTTGGAAGCATTGGATTGTGGGACATGTTAGTATGCTATTCCAAACAGAGCAAGTGTTTCTACAGAATCAGAAGCAAAGATGTGCGTGTCATCTAAAGAATCATTCAAAGGTAAAATATGTAACATGCAATGTAGAGTCAGATGGTAATTACTGAAAAATAAACTATTATCGCTAAAATAAAATACTGATTTGTTGTGATAACGATTATATGATTGTATAATATCTTAGACATAACACAGCTACCGTTCAAATAAATAGAATATCGATGATATTTTATGCAGCTTATCATAAAATTGCAAAGTGGGGTAGAAAATCAATTGACTAGGAGATTGAAAGCTTATGCAGTGTCATTATTGTGAGACATAAATGTCAAATGGCACTATTTTGGCCAATCCGAATCACTATGAACATTTTGTATCATTCTGAAATACACAGATATACAAAAAGAGAAAGAAAAATACTTACATGGCCATACAAATGTAACAACTAATGTTCTTTTAACAGAAACACACTGTATATTAACACACAAAGATCTCCGATGACCACAGAAATGTGTTGTTGGACTGGATGGGGGTCTCAAGGGGCCTAATCTTGGTCTGGATCTTAGTGGGTCTAGGTTTGGTTTGGGTGCTGTCTCTAACTTTGATATAATACAATGGCTTTCATTTTTCTATTCATTCCTTATTTCCTAACTGTTTTTGAATGTTTCTGACTGTAAGTATGATACTGGGCAACACACTAAAAAGTACTTAAAGCTATAATAAACAACGTTGAGGGAAATCAGTGATTTAAATGCACGTTACAGAAAAGATATATCAAATATCCATAAAACCTGAGGGAAAAAAGTGCATTCAATTAATATCCAATGTGAAATATGACGTTAAATCAAGCTCACATTAGTTATATCCATACGCAATGGTTGTAAAAACAAACAAACTCAACAACGTAAGTAAAATTGGGTTAAAATTACAAAAACATAATGTATTTACAAATGTAGATGTTGCTGTTGATTGTAATAAAAGCTTACCTTTCCCTGCTGTTATAAAGTGATTTTCTGATGGGATCCTGGTGGGTTTAGTGATTTGCTTCATGTTTGCAGCATGTGATGATGATGATGATGATGATGGACTTCTGCTGTGTCTTGAAGAGGAGATTGATGACGCCTGATCACTCCATCTCAGAGGATCATTGTTATTAGAGTCAGGCTGAAGTCTGGAGTTACTGTTGCACTTAGTGCGTATATGTGCACGAGGCACAATAATAAACTCCAGAACGAGAACTGAAAACGTGTTCATGCGAAAAGCCGATTTATTATATTACCCTCCCTTCCTCTTAACCTACTGTACGTACGCGTACAAGCCTGTGGTTTCCTATTAAACTCTGAATTAAAGTAAACGCAAAGTTCAGAAGCAGGTCCAAACTCCCCAATGTCCCTGCGCTGACAGATGAGTACCAGTAAAGGCAAGTGGGCGGGAGTACGGCACTTGCACGCCAAATCTGATTGGAGCACAAAAACTATACTTGTTCCTTATTGGCTTATGCGTTCCGTCTTACAGCGAAGAACCAATGAGATCGCTGCTGGGGAGGAGTTTAGGCAGTCTGCCTTGGAGCTGGGGAATGTTTTTTGTGTTCTTATAGTCTGAACAGAGAAAGTGTGGGAGTTTTGTTCGCATTCTGGAAATCATTACTTGAGTTTTCTTAAAGGAATAGTTCAAAAGAAAGAAAAAATATATTTTTGTTCCAAACTCATAATGACGAACGCAAAAGCTCACGTTGACTCCATCTGTTAAGCTCCAAAAATGGCAAAACATAATGAAAGTAACGTTAGTTTTTACAAACAAGAAGCTGTTGTACGTAAATTGTGTGTGAAACAAACCAACATTTAAGTCATTATTACCCAACACCTTCTCTTCTTCCTCATTTTCTTGTTCACTCTAATGGCGTTGGGCCTGATGCACACTTCGATGGCAATTATAGCAAAAATGCCATTAGTTCTCATGACAAAGCACATCCAAATTCTCCAAGGGAAGGCTGTAGTCAAGGGTGTCCTCAGGAATTTCTATTTGTTTTGTTCTACACCATAAATTACAGCCATAGCTCAAAAGTGAATTGGATGTATGACTGAAATTTATGTTGCAGAACAAAATGTGAAAGGCTCAACGAGTAATGTTAACCACAGACCATATTTACCCATATATTACTCACGGATCCCAAAATAAAAGCTATGCACAAAAAGAGTCTCCAAAATACTAATAGTCTTTCTGGTCTAATGACTACAAACTCAATGGTGTTATTGTCATGAAAAATGCAAAGAAACAAGCAAACAAAAATATATCTAAAATAGGCTTTTCTGGTTGAATCAGTTTGTTGTTGTTTTTTCGATTTCAAACTTGATCTGAACAGTTTAACTCTTCATTTCTGCTACTGCATATAATAAAGACAATTCTCCATTCAGAACTCCTTCAAAAAATGTTTTAATAACATTAGTCATCAATGTCAGTTCTTTTTGCTTTCAAAAAAATAAAGACACAATCATTTAAATAGTTAGGATGTTAAGTTGTTGCATTGATTGTGCAATAAATTAAGGTAAGCATTTCAAAACAGCATTACCCTTGGATCCCAAAATGCAATACTTAGCCAGAACTTGTTAAACAACAACAAAAATCACTTTGTGTTATTTGTTAAAAGCAATTTTTAAAAACAACCTGAATAGATACTGTACTACTTTCCAGTGAAGCTGATTTGACTTGTGTTGTAGATCTCTGACAAATCAAATTTTCAACTGAGGTTCAGTGCGGAAAATGGAGTAATATGCAATAAATACAGAATAATAAAAGAATATAAATTGCTGAACTCAAAGGCAAGTAGTGGAAGTAGTTATGGACCATGTGAAAACACTTTCCAAGATATAAACAAAACATTCCTTACGTGCAATCCTCAGGTTAAATTATTGTTTCTGTCTCTAAAGGTGATACTGAAATAGTTTATCCATAGAAACTCCTGCAACTTGACCACAAATGCGTAGGTCAGACATTCTCATGGATTCTCTCTCGAGAAGGTCAGATGTCTAAGAAAACATAACTGCATGTGGGTGGCTGATTTAATCATGGGTAACATAATCCTAACAGTCTAACTGCTTTAGTTCCTGTGACAATAGAGCACCTGTTGTCAACTTCAATACCAGCGAGGTGTGCAGGTTGCTTCAGAAAAGACACATATGCTCGTCTTTCTGAAGTTGTGAAACTGTGAGAGCTTTGCCATCATTACTTACAGTACTAATGTTGGTAGCTGGGTTCTAGTAATGTGTGAGATTTAAGTTAGAAAACAAAGGCAGAAGGCCTTTATACGCTATCAGAAGGCACCAGGTTGCCTGTGGTGTCCAGCTGCATGCATTTACAGGTGCAGGCCGAAACGGGACACTCACTGTGATCTCTGAAAGACAAGAATATAACTGCACTTAAAATTTTATAGTTAATACTATAAACTACAAAGATGTATTTCACCAAGGCTGCATGTATTTGGTGAAAAATGCAGTAAAAACAGCAATATTAATGATCTGTTGTCTATTTGAATTTATTCCTGAAATCCAAAGGTGAATTTTCAGCATCATTGCTCCAGTCTTTAGTGTCACATGATCCTTGAGAAATCATTTTAATATGCTGATTTTCTGCTCGAGAAACTATCTTGCATAATATTTTTGTGAAAATTGTGATTTTTTTTCAGCATGCTTTGTCAAAAGGAAGTTTTACATGAAATTGAAATCTTTTGTTACATCATAAATGTCTTTACTGTCACTTTTCATCAACTTACTGCATTCTTTTTGAATAAAAGTATAAACCTTTAAAAAAAACAACTCACTTTTGGACAGCAGTATATTTTAATTTATAAGGTCATCAAATAAATGGCACGATATGGGTGAATATGAGTCCTACCTAAACCAGCTGAGCATGTGACCTGCATGACCACCATGCCGGCAATTGTGGCACCAGGTGAACCAGTTATTGAACTGTGCAAGTTTTTTGTCTCGTGTGAGATCAGCTTTCTCTTCTGCTTTTCCTGTGCCTGATAAGACAGATGGGATGAGTCTCACAGTGAACACTATGGTATAACAAGAACAACTTCAAATGATCTGTCTGTTACCTGGGCAGCTGGACACAGGGGTACCCATGTTCATTAAGCAGAGGGCACAACGTGGTAGTGGTTTACGACAACCAGGGCAACTGGTGACCTTTGACTTGGTGGGTGAACCGCTGACCCCGTACTGACTGAATCCACGGCCCTGATGAGGTATCGCTGAGCAGCTGTATGATATAGACTTTCCACAGAAGTTACAGCTCACAAACACCTGCACAGAACATATGTGAAAGAATCAGAATAAATAAGAAAAATAATAGAAGAAATCAGACATTTTTGCAGACTTATTAAAAAGAAAAACTGAAATATCACATGGTCCTAAGTATTCAGACACTTGTATATTTAACTCAGGTGCTTTCCATTTCTTCTTTAGGGATGCACTAAATCTTGCAATATTTAAGAAAATATATATATATAAAACACTGCCCAATCAGATCATTATATAAAAATGGAAATGGCTAATACTGACTGATACAAATGTGTCAGTGATCAAGACTTAACAACCGCCAGGAATAAAAAAACAACTTGGTTCTAGCCTGTGCAAGTGGTTTTGAGCTGGGATCCAATTTGCTCCTATGAATGTCAAATTCAGCTCGTTTATGCCAAAACCTCCAGGCGTCCAACAGGTTGCGATAGTTCTCGATCCAGCACTGCACCCGAGGGTCCTTCAGCACCTCTCCTGGGGAGCCCTGCCACCACAAACACCACATAAATCAACATTTAACACACACAGGAAGAGCTCAATCCACATTAGTTCTCCTGCTTTACCAACACACAAAGTCACGCTTCTTTTTCTTCAGCTTGCTTTCTAATCTAGATGTCCAACAAACTTATCAATGTATATTACGAATATATGCTGACTCAGTCAATAATAGCTTTCCCTCTGGGTAAAAGCATCTGCTAAATGCATAAATGTAAATTAGATTCACCTTATTTATCCAACGAACATCTTAATTTGTTTGCATTTACCTTTTTATATATAATTGCTTCTGAAATATAAACTACTGTTTAGGGTAAGATTTCTCTGACAGATATTAACACTTTTATTCAGTAAGCATGCATTAAATTGATCAAAGGTGACAGCAGAGACATTTATAATGTATCAAAAGCTTTATATTTTAAATAAATGTTCAAATTCAGCTTTGGTGAGCATGAGAGACTTCTTGCAAAAACATAAATTGACCCCCATTCATCTGTGAGAAGGTTGCTCTTTTATGTAACTGTATTTTTCATGTATTGTTCTGTTTCTAGATATTCACTAACTTTGAGCATGCAGAAACTGGCCGTCTGCACGTCTCCGGTTCGGTCTACATAACTCTCCATGAGATCCACTCCATCTTTCGTCAGACCTGTCAGCAGGATGCCTTCCAGATTACCAGCCTCCTTCATCTCATTGGTCAGCTTGTCTATGTAACGAGGCAACTTAAGAGAGGAAAATTGACAGGGAATTATATAGTGCACAAGACTCGGATAAACTCAAGAGTGAGCGGGTCTTACCTGAGCGTCATTTAGAAACATACATGCAAAGGCCACCCTGTCCCTGACAGCCACACGACTCTCATACTACAAAACACAAAACACGCTTTTATTAAATAATAAACCTCAATATACAGCAACTACAACTTCATATTTTCAATTCAGTGCAATACTGTATATTCTTTTAAGCACAATAGTGTGATTCTTTATTAACATACCAGGACGGCATCGTAGGCGCCAGGTTCACTGGTGAGGAAGGCAAACATGATACACAGGTACGGCTTCTTCAGCTGAAGTCTGAGAGAGCTGCACATCTCTCTCCACAGAGAGTTTTTCTCATCGGTGTAGCCTGACAGAGCCATGGCCACCACATTCAGGTTCAGATCACCTGATCACAACAAGATCAAGGTTAGTTTTAGTCAAGAAAAAAACATTTTTATTGCTTAAAGTAAAACAAACACTTTTTGTTGCTTAGTTTAACTTTAAGTACTAAAATAAACAAAGTAATAAAAAAAGCTACATAAACATAAAAAAATATAAAAAGACAAATATTAAGTGAAAATAATGAAAAATATATATATTGAGAAAATATTAAAATATATTATAGTATCATAAAAATAACAATGAAAAAACAATGTGTATATATATATATATATATATATATATAGTTGTTTGCATAATATATGTAGGTGTACTGTGTTTATTTATAAAAAACATACAATGTACATGTATACACATTTATATAATTATATTTGATATTGTATTTAAATATATTTAATATATAAACAGCATATTTTTCTTAAATCTAGTCAATAATACTCATTTGGTATTCTAAGGAAGAAAAAACAATATATGACATTTGGATGAGTGCAAACAAAACACAGTGTCTGACAAAAGCCTTATGACAGTATGTGTAAAAAAAACCACACCTTTTATCAAGATGATAAAAGATTAGATCTGTTTACCATAGCCAAAACAAATTATGCTTTAGTTAAAACCCAAACAACGGGCAATTATGAATGATAAGCAAACAACTCCATACACCGTATGTATCTACGGCTTTAGGGCATTTAATAATAAACAGGTATCATTGTGCAATGTGAGCCATGCTTTTGTCATTCTGTCAGTATATAAGGATCACTTTTAATTTCAAACAGGCGGCATCCAAGAGCAG
This sequence comes from Enteromius fasciolatus, assembly GCA_032361145.1. Taxonomy (NCBI): domain Eukaryota; kingdom Metazoa; phylum Chordata; class Actinopteri; order Cypriniformes; family Cyprinidae; genus Enteromius; species Enteromius fasciolatus. The sequence goes on from JAUMHR010000022.1 coordinate 2,432,071, forward strand.
GACTTCCTGTAAATCCCCTAGCCTAAAGAAACATGAACAAGCTATTCAAAATTGCCCATACTTTCTCCTATTTAAATAACTCACCAATAGAGATCAATTATATATTGTTATCAGCCAATAAACACATATCAGGGCTTATTTTCATCAATTCATACTGTGTATGTTTATTATGCATCTAGTTATCCAAATAAGGAAAGAAAAATTTAATTTTATATATTTTTGATCAGAGTTATTAAAAAAGAAAATAATAACAAAAATGCGAATAAAAAAACAGTTCATAAATATATTATGAAAAATAAATAAACATGTAATTTATAGGGGATGTCATATATTTAAATATATATTTGATTTTTATTATTTACATTTTATTTTTTAATTTTAAGATGTGACACTCATATGTCCTGGTAACATTTTAGGAGGAAAGAAAAATAGAATTATATATATATAATTTTTATATATATAAAACAATAAAAAAATGCACTATATACGCTTTATTGTGAAAGAAAGTGTAGTTAATTGACATAAAAATTATGCCAAAAAACAATCTTAAAAATATGCTTAACTTTTGCTGCAAAAAAAAATATATTTTGTGGTTGACCAGTTCTTGACATGTTTTGTGAGTGTTCTAGTTACTGTAACTGGCTGGCCAATGCTCCTTCGGTCCTGTACCTTTCTCTGCTGAAGCTCCTTTGTTCAGAATCTGAATGGCCCGTCGGATGTCCAGGTTGAAGAGGGCGACGGCAGCGCCTCTCTCCCACTCAGCCTCCTGCTCCAGAGACTTCAGGAAGGGCTCCACATCGATGTCGGGCCCTCGACTGATCCAGCCACACAGCTGCAGGGCCAGACTGCGCTCCTCGCTGTGGTACCGCGGTACATCAGTCTGCCTGTCTGAACCCGACCAGCAGCGCCGTGTCTCTGTAGTGCCTGAGAGACAGACCGTTCTATTGAGGGTCTCCAGTGACAGAGACCATGAGGCTTGACTGAGGCATTCAGCAAATATCTATGAGAAATACTTCTACTGTACAGAGTCAATACTTGAGCTCATCTGTAGCGCAATCATCATTATGTTCACGGAAAATGTGAACAGAACAGATAATGGGCTGTTTACACTTACCAGAGCTAGACTTCACAATGTTTTTGATGCCTGAGTAGATGAGCGACTGTTTATTGCTCTGTTGCTTCTGCTCCACATTTTCAGTGTACTGTTTCATAAGTAAAACTTGCATAGGAAATACAAAGATTTCAAATAGAACAATACCATATATATAAAAAAATACAGCAACAAAAATTAACAAATCACTCCAGGAATTCACAAATAATAAATTAATAAAAAATTGTGAATATTTCTAAAAAAGAAACTTTTAAGTTGATATTTTCCTTTTATGAGCTGTAATTTCTTATCAAAATTAAAACAAATATATATTTTATATGTAAATAAAGAAAAAAAAACTTTTTTGAGATGCAGCTGTATGTGTAAGTATGTATATATATATATTAGGGCCGGGACTTTAACGCGTTAATTTAGATTAATTAATTACACAAAAAATAACGCGTTAAAT
>JAUMHR010000022.1:2433729-2454667 GCA_032361145.1 Enteromius fasciolatus
TTAGAATAAATCGTATGAATTCATACGAGTGAGGTCGTACAAATTCGTACGAATTAGCCACCTCGTAAAATATGTACAAATTGCCGCGAGATCAGGTTGGAAATCAATATGTAAGTAATCTTTCCAGAACTGGTAAGCAGCTACTTGGAAACCACCTACAACAGCCTAAAATATTGAAAATAAAGCGTACTGATGAACAGTGCTGGACTATCTATTCTGTTAGCCTGAATTTGTATGAACAGGACTGATATTAAGTCAACATGACATTTAAAAAAGATAAATTATAGCAAGTTTTGACATGCATGTAAGCACAGCGCATTTGGGGTAGGACTTCCTGTTTGACTAATCAATGACAGACGGAGGGAGTGTTTAATTACATTCATCATTTGTGCCATTCTGGAATGACTTCACCTTTAACATCCCCAGTTTATCTTGTCACATCAACAAAGAGCGTCTCATCGGAGCGTTGAGTAATGTCATGTGAAATTCACCGCAGTCCTGCAGCACTCCCCCGCTCATTATTCTCCCACTACCCCGACATCAATCTGCCATTATACGTCAGCGTGAGATTGATTCTGCCTGTCATCTCATCCTACTATTACTTAGACAGCGGCAGTAATAAATCTGGCTCCATTAATGAGATTGCTCATGAGGTGAACAGGGTCCACATCTGAGCAACAACAACCGCATGATAAGATGCTTGGGCTAATTACAAATGGGCGTCTTGTTATTACAGAAATTCTTTCCTGTTCGAATGCCAACATTTATTGAGGAACGCAGTTGGGGGGAAAAACAAAACAGATGAAGGAAGGCTTGAAGGAGTGTTGCCAGCATGTTTGAGCTTTTTCAGGATGTAAGACAACAGCTTGGGTACGTACGCGTGCAGTTGGGCTCGCTGCCAGACCAGGTACCATTGGCCAGGCACTGACGGGAGGGAGAACCTGAGAGGCGGTACCCATCCACACACGAGTACACAATGGATTGAGAGAAGGTGGTGCCGTCAACACGAGAAACAAGGCCATTAGCCGGAGTCCCAGGATTCCCGCACTGAACAGCTATTGGATGAACAAGAAACACATTAGAAGGGGGAAACAATGCAGGCATTTTTGAACATGATCGCCTTTGAAAAATGCATATGCAAGTGAAAAAATATGCTTGTGAATACAGGAATGAAGTTTTTCTACTACAAAAAAAACTTACATAGATAGATTAAAGACTTCGCCAAAAAATTTTGCCTTGAAAATGAACAGAAATATGTTAAGTACTAAAATTATTAAACCTGAAATGAAAAATAAATATTAAAAGTGGTAATAGCAATAATAAACATCACAACAGCACATAATAGCATAACTAAAACGTGAAGTAAAACTTCAATAAAAACACAAATAATTGAATTCAAATATTAATAAACAATACAATAACATACTCTTTGATAAATAAATACGTTTTTAAAAATAATATTTATAATATATATAAACTTTCAGAAAATGTGCTTCGGTGTAATGCTGTTATTGTTAACTACAACTAAAATGATTACAAATAATTTAAGTCAAGTCAAATATGGCTAAAATTAAATACATTATAAATAATTGATAAAAAACTTAAAACAAATAGCTCCCCCACAAAAACACATACATTTCATAAAACAAATGTAAAAATAATAATATTGAACAATTCAATAAACAATATGCGTGATAATAAGCAAGCAGTTAACAGTGATAATTGGTTCTTATAATAATAGTACTTAACGGAATAGTTCACAGAAAAATGCAAATTCTGTCATCATTTACGCTCAAGTAGTTTCAAACCTGTATGAATGTCTTTGTGCTGTTGAACACAAAGGAAGATATTTTGAAAAAAACAACCAGGCTGTTTTGGTCACCAATGACTTCAATAGTAGGAAAAAAAATGGAAGAGTCAACGGTGACCCAAAACAGCCCGGTTACAAACTTTCTTCAAAATATCTTCCTTTGTGTTCAGCAGAACAAAGACGTTCATACAGGTTTGAAACTACTTGAGGGTGACAGAATCTTCATTTTTGGGTGAACCATTCCTTTCAGCACAACTTGATTATTCTGTATTCATTTAGATTGATTTTTCTGGGATATTTTTGCAAAGGTAAAAGACTTCTTTCGGTTTCTCCCCTCACACACGGGTTGAGTGGGGTTAAACTGCAGGAGATGTTGGTGTTTGTTCGCCATGGAAAATCACAGGGGGGCATGATGGGATTTAATGCAAGACAAGCTGTTAGACCAGAGCTGCGTAGCAAAAACATTCAAGCTTGAGAAATTTCCGCCTCCTGGGACCTGCGCGCTAACAATCTGTAAATCTGTTTTATAGCCCAGCATGGTGCTGGACCGCAATAACCTGTCACCCTCGAGATGACACGGACAATGCGTCAGACTAAAAGAACTGCAGAAGCAGCGGCAAAAAAACACTTTCCTGAAAAGCCTCCGGTGCAAGGTCGTCTTTGTGTGAATTACAGAGCGCATGAATGGTGTGACGCCGGCTCAAATGTTCGATGACAGAAAAGACTTCTCGTTTGATGCGTATCAGCGTCCCGGTGTGTACTAACTGTGCGCATACATTATTCATGGAGTCTAAAGGAGTTACTTACGCTTGCAGGTGGGCTGACGGCCTGACCAAGTGCCATTGGGGAAGCAGATCCGTTCTGCCGATCCGTAGAGCGTGTGACCCGTGGCACAAGTGAAGCGCACTTTGGCGTGCTGCTGAAAGCTGCCCTCCTCTCGGGTGGCATGGGCCGGCGTACCTGGATCCCCGCAGGCCCCCCGTTTATCTCCTGCAGAGACAAGTGCACATACATTCTAGCCGCTATTTTATAGATACTATCCTCCATACTTCATCCTCATTTTTCCAGTTGAGCAGGCGCATACATTTTTCTACTGGGATAGAAACAAACCGCATGTTTCTTCTCGGGGGGAAAAAAAGTTAACAGTAAGTTGCTGGAAGTATGTGCAACCCATGGGACACTGAAACTGCAGACTTGGTCAAGTATGTGAGACATAATACACAGTTAGTCAGCCATTATTGCAACAAACTCAAAGCTGACTCTACACCAACTTGCTTATTAGATGGCGACACTTGCTAAATAAATAAACAGATAGATATGAAATATTAATTTGAGTTGACAATTATTTCCAAATGGCAAACAGTTTTTTTCCTTGTTTCGAAAACCTCACTTTTTTGTATTTTGCAAGCATTAATTATGCATTTGCCAAAAGACTCAAGAAATAAACAAAATTGAAATATATTCTCTAAAAACAAGATAAAATATATATAAAATATATATATATTTTTAGGGATGTTTAGATATTTTTAGTGAATAGGCCAAATATATAAAAAAGATTTATAATATAGTTTAGATAGATTTCATCAGAAATACAACATTTTGAAAAAAAAAAAAAAGAGAAAAAATGAATTTTTATTAAAGTACTGCATTTCCAAGCAAAATACATTCAGATATCATATTCTTTCACCTGTAAATAATTATATGAATAAATTAAATTGCATTTAAACTGGTCGAAGTCCCGTGACTCATTCAGGACATGTGCTAGAACTTTCCTTACCGTAAAACACCTAGAACAGGGATCGCCGTAAAAACTCATCTTTGGAGGAGAAGCGTTGTAAACCAATTGATGAGATATCTCATCAACGGTGGGGAAAGAGTTAAATGCAGACCACGAGCCAAAAACTCATCACCAAACACCAATGACTTGTAGAGTCATTTTAGACACATCCAAAACTGTTGCAACAGAGATGGAAATACAATTAGTAAACACATGAATTATGTTTCCATCTTTGTTGCCACAGCTTTGGAAGTGCATTTTTCTGTTCTAAAGAAAGGGGTGTCCCAATACTTCTGTCCATACTTGGTGTCCGGTGATGAGTTTTTGGCTCAGGGTCTGCATTTAAAGTCACACCAGAGGTGTCCAGCTGGCGTTATAACTTTGCTCTCTGCGGACCGGTCAAGTTACAAGTTACAAGCACATACATCCTCAACCCCATAATTCGATCCTAAATCCTATTAATTAAAAAAATACTTTAGCAGAGGCAAGGATGCATAGACAAGTGTAATATATACTTGTATTTTTTTATTTCAGGTCATTCGAAACTATTCATGTCTGTATGAAATCTAGGCAGTCATTTCTAGTGTCAAATATTTCAAAACACTCAAACTCTAATTTCATATTTGATCATAGACTGGGATTGAATGGATTAATAAAAGACAACTTGACAGCAAAACACCCCTGATTTATCGGAGACATTATAAATGTAAGCAGCACCAGCGCTGCCCTCGGATCAGTCGAGAGCTTCATTTGGCCACAGAGGAGTTTTTCAATGTGCCGAACTGCCAGAGTTAGGATAAAGAGCAGTTACGGATCTCAAAGGAACACTTCCCCAGTTCTCTGAGCTGTCACTCACCGTCCTGTTTCAGAAGATTTCAGCAGAGGAACTTTTTGTGCGTGAAAATACTATTTGATTACAATCTTTTTGCTCACCTGCCTTGTACGATTAGGTAGAGATATGAACTACGACAGCCAATACACAAGAAAAAACAATGAAAACAGAAAATCTCCCACTTCCTCTTGCGTTTCACCTCTGCTTTTGCTCGTTTCCAAGCCTTCTAATAAACCTGTCTGCTATAAATATTGCTGGCTCTGTGACAAATCGTTTATGTCCCTCTATTGTAATTCACTTTGGATAAAAGCGTCTACTGAATGCATAAATAATGAATAGCTCAGCAAAAAATAAATATATTTGTACTTTTGTACTGCACCCTCATGTCTTTCCTGACTTAATTTTTTCCATGAAACAGAAAAGAAGATGTTTTGAAGAATGTTCATACTGCTCCATTTCATCAGAAAATTCAGTTTTGCATCACAGGAATAAATTGCATTAAAAATATTACAATAAAAAAAGTTCTGTAAATATTATTGCTTTAACTATGTTTAACTTTTCAAAAAAGAAGATTTTATTAGATTAAGATACAGTATAAATAAAGTTAATTTGCAAAAACAGGTTTTTAAAACGTTTTATTATGTTAGCATGCAATTATTGAGTTTTATTGTATTAGTTGTACTAGTCAAAAAACAAACAAACAACAAAAAAACATTTTAAAGACATAGTTCACCCCAAAATGTCACACCTTCCAAAGTGTAAGGGCTAAACCCATTCAAAGCCTCGGAGGGGTCTGGACAATTTTTATTAGAACTCCGATTAGACTCGTATGAAAGTAGAAAGTCACATACACCTAGGTTACTCCAAAGGTGAGTAAAAGACAGGATCATTTTCATTTTTGGGTGAACTATCCCTTTAAGTTTGATTGGAATGAGAATTGTTAAAAACAGAGTAATCTGCTTTAGCAAATTAACTCTTCATATATTATTATTCCAACAAAAACACATTCACACAGAAATCTCATTTCTGTACATTGAAATCTATTGTATGACCGTAAGACTTAAATATTAAAATACTTCAAACAGTTTGATTTTTTTTGTCCTTTTTTAAAAATGTGTGAGAGCCCAGTATGTAGCATCTCCTTTTGTGTTTCAAACAAGAAAGAAACTCACATACAGGTTTTTAACGCCACGAGGGAGAGAAAACGACAATTTCCACGGATGTGTGAACTGTTCCTTTAAAAGACACATGAAAACACATATTGCCATTCTGAAGTGCAAAAATCAGGCGAAATTCTCAAGAGAAACAATTAGATGCGTTTATACGCTGTTCCTGGCGAGGAGACGAATTTGCAGGCGCGTGAGAGATGCGACACCTTTCCAAATGACAGTGTGATGTGCAACAGGCTATCAATTATCATCTAGCGGCTGCCAGCAGAAGCCATTAGCATAAATAATTATGGTAAAATATTCATTGAACAGAGCCGGACGGCACACGTCGCAGACACTCAGAGCACCGAAACCCTGTTTGAGTCAGCCCATGACCCGGAAATCAAATTCTTTTTAATTACGTGAACGAGCACCCCGAGGCCAATCAGAAAGCCCAGACTCAGCAAGCGGCCGGCCAACCTGAGGGAACGACTAACCAGTGATTAAAACCAGCCTCCGCCTCCACTGAACTGCTGCTCTCTGTACATAAATAAACAGAAAAACAGCAGAGCTCCATGACAGCGCCGTGTTTTTCCAGTCAAATACTTTCGCTTTAGTTCATTAGAAATCTGGGACATTCCTTTTCTACTCTGCAGCACAGAAAATGAGGGGCGGATTGTACTCATCTGACATCATTCCAAGCATGCTGATGTAGTGCAGAGAAAGAAAGACCCATGCAGAGAGAGAGACAGAGAGAGAGAGAAAGAGACCCTATTCAAGGCCGTTTGTGCAAATATTCAACCCTGATAAAAAAGGAAGGTGTCACGATGGAGAATGGGCTAACTTTTCTTCCTCATTAACCTCAATCGCTCTGACGTCCTGCCTTTGTTGGCGAGTTACGAACAGACAGGTCTCCAAAAAGATCGTTCCCACCACAAACAGCTCAGACACAAAGCCGAGGATCTCTTGATGGACAATGTAAGAGCCATGTGTGTGCTTATGTTATCTCCTACAAAGGTGAAGCAGTTGAATACTATGAACACTTCTTATTTCCATTAATTGGCACAGCAGTGAGGTGTGAATTCAAGTTAAAGACGCCCACCAGTAGCTTAGCAGGGTATAATAAGGCTGAGAAGTTTGTTACGTAAGGAACTCTGATTCACCTGGCAGTGAGGAACGCTATTGATTTCGTTTGCCATACATATTTTACAATGTAGTAGTGGCTTTCAGTCTTGTGAAATTTATTTTGCCACAGGAGCTGCAGAGTTTTCTTATAAACAAAAACATGCTGCTGAAAAGGCAACAATTTCATATTTTTTCAGTAAAAAAAACAAAAAAAAAATATATATATATATATATATATTATTATGATTAAGACTGATCATAATAAAATGCACATAAGTAATATTATATGCACTGGAGTTATAAAGTGGAAAAATATATTACATTATAAATAACATGATGAATATTTCATTTTAAAATTGTAAACTGATTTAGAAAATGTAAATATCATTTCTTCACAACATTACTGTTTTACTGTATTTTTTGTCAAATACATGCAGACTTGAGCGTAAAATAAATGACCATTAAATACTGTTTTCCCATCAAAAATATAAACAGTATTTTTGTTTTTTTACTTAAAAATATATATATAATACAAATAATAAAATATAAAATTCAATTAAATGGATACAAATACAACAAAAATATCCATGAAATCAGACAAAACAAACAAACAAACAAAAACAATAAAAAAAACACTACCACCGCATTAGCATTAAAATGATTTAAAAAAACAAAACAAAAAAACATAAAACTGAAGACTAATGTCTGCTGAATTCCTAAAATGTATTAAAGAATAAAAGTAATATTTTAGAATTATTTTATTTTATAAATATTTATTGATTATTATTTAATAATATTGCTGTTTTAATGCATTTTGACCAAATAAATGCAGGCCTGGTAAGGAAAAAATACTTTTCAAAAACATTTAAAAAAAATATTTCTGTCTACAAATCTCTCAATTGGTTCTCAATAATATGTCAAAAATATTTTATATTATATAATATGTTTTGTTTTAGTTGCTTTCAGAGAAATTAAACGACTCAAAAACAACAAAAACTCCCGTGAAAGCATGCGCTCCAGGGGATGTGGGGTTTTCTTATCTTAAACAAAAACATGCAGCTGAAAATGCTTTAAAATGAAGCCAAGATGTGACTGGCTAACTTTCCTAAACCTACGGTGGCATACGCCTCCTAAAATTTCCAGCAATCGAGATGCTGGATTCCTGACGAATGTCCCAGAAATCCAGAACACAGTCTCAACATCAAACCTCCCGAGGAGCGCGGAGCATGTTCACACAGAATAAAGAAGTAATGCTAGAAAGACACGGAGAGCCCAGAGGAAAGTGTTATTTCTCAGAGGTTGCTCTTTCAAAGCTCAGGAGGATTTGAGATGTGCTTCATTTAGGTATCATAGTTTCTGAGGTTTCTCCTGAAATTCCCAACACAAGCTTAATATGATGTACAGTATGATTAAAATGACTGCAATTAGCAGAAATACGATAAATTGCAAATTATAAATGATATTTATGTCCACTATGATGCCTAATTACAACGTGGGCTCGTTCGATGACAGCATACAGTACATATACAACATATATATCATAGCACATTCTACTATACATATGGTTCACAAAACCAAAGCACTGTGTAAGAGATAGTATAGAGTATAGCATGCAGTATTCAGGAGTGAGCCAGCACTCTATTCTGAGCAGTCAAACCAACAAAAAGCAGACAGAGGAAGGATTGAGAAAAAAGGAGAACGATTGAAAGAAAGGGAGGAAACTCCCAGCTCATGCTGTTTTTGGGTCAGTGCGTGCAACACATGCAGCACTGCATACAAATGCATATAGAGACGACTGTGTGATTCCTAGAGGCTTTTTTAAGAGTGTTAATGCACTATTTTTCATGTTCTGTTAATGTTTTCCTGATTGCATGTTCATACTATGATTTATATTTCTAAATATACTCACTGAGATTGCACTCATTTAATTGAAACACAGTAATGCTTTAAAAATATATTATTACAATTTAGAACAGTTGTTAAAATAGTTGCAAACTGTAATTTATTCCTTTGATGCAGGAATAACTCCTGTCTTCATATTACACGATCACATGATTCAGAAATCATTCTACCATGTTGATTTACTGTTCAAGAAACAGTAAATTTGATGATATTATTCACGCTTAAAACATTAAAATGTCTGCTTAATATTATTTGTGGAAACGGTAATACGTTTTTAAAATGTGTTCTTTGGTGAACACTAGGTTCAAAAGAACAGCGTTCATTTAAAATGTAAATCTTTTGTAACAGTTTAAATGCCTTTCCTGTCACCTTTGATCAGTTTAATATATATTTTATATAATTTAAGCTTCAAAAGGGATTAAAAAAGCCCCAAAAAGTAGCCCATTTTAATGCATTCACTACATTTTAAGTCTTCTGAAGTCATACGACAGCTTTGTTTGAGGAGCAGACTTAAAATTTAAATGTTATTCACTGATTATTTTAATTCTGCAGTGTTTGAATCTCATTTGTGCATGTGCAAATTTAATCTAGTCAGGTGAAGATACACTATGAGTTCAGAATGCCTGAAATATAGTCGTCTGGACTGCTTTTACGGGGCTTTAACTGCATATTTTTGTTTTTCAAGATATGAACTGTAGAGAAAAAGTCTCATATTTTGCACAATATGAGTAAGTAATAATAAGTGTTTCAATTGTGCGTGAAACTATTTCCTTAAAGAAGAAAAAATAGTGCATGCTAGCTGGAATCAGACAGACAGCTTGTCAGTAAGAAGACACGGTGTAGCGTGTCATGCAGAGACAGAAGTCATTATTCAGTTGAACTTAATTAACTCATGTTAGACTGACACATAACGACGAAAGATGAGCTTCACTCAACAATGTGCTCATTCAAACGTATGATTTTTCTTTCAAAGATGAGTCGGGGCCTGAACAAGCAGATACAAAGGACTTACACATTATCTGAATAAAGCAATAAGCCACGAGGGGCCGTGTGTTACTGCGATTTTACCATGGCAAAGGGAGAAGCTGTTATGAAACAGAGAAAGCGGAATAATGACTTAATTTTTTTCACGAAGAGGCCTTTAGTGTCATTTTCAGGCTGATGTTGAAGCACAACGTGAATCAGAGCATCCAAAATCTCTGTAACTGTGCTAAAATTACCGTAACGCACAGCCTTTCTTCTTTATATTTATTGGAGTTATTTCAAAATGCCTCACAGCCCACAAACAGGCAACAAAAGAACATGAAAAACAAACATTACTGGCCAAGCTAGTAAATATGACAAACAGCAGGATAAAGTGACAATTTCAAATTATTTTTGAAACAGCTTTTTATATCTACGGAAAGCAGACTCTCTGCATTTTGCTTCTACAAACACAGAGCCTTGTTGTCAGTGCTGCCTCGCTACTTAATCAATAAAATCTTCAAGAATAGCAACGCTACCACTGTGTGCCACTGAGCAATGCAGTTAAACTAATAATGCTGCTTTTTGTAGAGAAGTTACTACACAACACTGCTGAGAGACGCAGTAATCACAAACACACACACACTCTCTTTCTCCCTTTTGCATAGAAAAAGCCCAGACCTCCATTACTAGTGCTAAATGACATGCTGGAGTTACTAATGGAAGTCTGAGTGACTCTTTCAAAGTAGCAACAATGGCTTCAGCTATTTCATGAAGTGTCTCTAACGCTACAAAGTAGATTTAGAAACAAGAACTTCAAAACAAAAAAAGATATAGTATCCTGGTATGACCAGAATAACTGACGGTGGACCTTCAAACTACTGAAAAGTGATTATTCAATAATCCAGGTATTCCTTGCATGAAATAGCAGTAAACATTAAATATTGCATAATAATACTGTAATAATAGCAGCAGTAGAAGTAATAATAATATTATAAATAATAATAATCTAAATATTTATATGTACATATTAAATAAAAAATTATAGTAATAATTGTTATTATTACAAACAACAAAAACATTATTATTATTACACTAACATAAATGCAAACAACACACCAACAACAAAAATGCCAACAATACAAACAAAAATATTTGTAACATTAATACAAAATAATTATCATTGAAATTAAATATTAAATAAAAAATATTTATTAAGATGTAATCTATGTTATTATTATGATAACAAATGTATTATTACTATTATTAAAAAAACAATACAAACAACAACAGCAACCACCACCACAATAATAATAATAATTATTATTATATAATAATAAACAATTCCATTTATAATAATTAAATATTAAGTGAACAATAATATTAATATATTAGTCATGTGTTTATTTATTCTTTATATGTTATTTATTATGAAAAGACAGACAGACAGATAGAGACATAGATTTCTACCAATTATTATAGTTTATGAGCTTCTCTACACTCACCTGAGCAGTGAGGCTGGGAGCCGCTCCATTGGCCGTTCATCTGGCAGGTGCGTGTGGATTCACCAACCACAGCTCGGTCTTCCAAACACCTGTAGTGAACCGTAGATCCGAAGGTGAATTTATCCCCCATCACCACCGCGTGAGGAGGAGATCCAGGGTGACCACAGTCCACCTCTGCGAGAGAACAACAGCCAATAGTCAGCAGACACATTGTCCAGATACATTATTTTGCTTTTCTTTAAGCTTGGATATTTCAGACAAAATAATAAGAATGCCAAGATTACAGCAGATTTAATATAATAACATTGCATAACACACATGACTGAATGACAATGAAAGCTGACTCATTTTGACGTTGTACATGATTGGCGTTTGCAGATCTGCTGAAATGTGCAGCTCTCTCTGTGAAGGTCTGCAGGCACAGATTCTGTGTGGGTCTGGCTCTAACCCTCTCAGAGGATGTCACAAAAACAAGTGCTGCGTGGGTGAATTTTAGCAAAGTGGAAGAGGACTTTGTACAATGCAACATTTGCAAGATTACAAAGAGCGCATCTCTAAACTCGGTGCCTTTAACACATTGCTTTTGAATAACTTCACTGCCTTCAATAAACCGTCAATAAACCGTTATTGATCTTGCGTCACACTTTGGACACAGTTTTACATATGTATGTATGTTAATGTTGTCACTAAGTGCATCCAAGTTTATTTATTTATTTATATATATTTATATATAATGTAAAAACATAAATATAAAACGTATATACATTTTATGATACATTTAATTTTTTTATTTTTTCTAAAATACTGTATGTGCATTTTAATATTTTAATTCTATATATAAATATGAATGTTATGCTGATACATATGTTAAAAACTAATATTAGTGTACAATAAAAATAAATATTAACGTAAACACAAATGTTTTTAACTGTATTAAATAAAAATATTTATTATTTATTACATATATTTTGCATAAAATATATTTTCTCATATTTAAATGTTATACGTTTTGCTCATTTCTGGAGCTCGACAGACACTGCCGCTGCATGTAAAAGAGCACAAAATTTCAGAGTGAAATTTTGTTTTAGCACTTCAATCTGTCTAATTGTTGAGTAAAAGCTAGCAGTAGCTGATTTGTGTAGCGTGCAGTTTATTCACATCCCAGCAGCATTAATTCATCGCTCGTGCGCTGCTGAAGAAACACACATAAGCTCTTCAATTCAATTTGGCTAAGCTTCTTTTCAGGCCTGTTTTTGATGTTTGCTTTCTTTTGAATTTGAAATGCACCTGAATAAAACCAAGGAGGGTACAATTTTCATAATATTCATCAGGCTGAAAGGCAGAGGGGGGAAAAGAGAGGCTGCTTATTAAAATTTCCATTCTAAGAGCAGCAAGTAGCCTCTGTCGGCCAAGAAAAGCACAGATTTACCTTGTGTACACTTGAGAGAAAAACAAGACTAATAGATAGCTAGCAAGATTGCTGCCTTTCCTTCACGGTGTAAGTAGCTCGGTGGAAACCGACAGGAAACAGTCAAATTCAGGTTTGAAGCAATTACAGGGACAGAGATGGAAAGCGAGAGCAGGAGGCAATTACTATCTCACAGGCAAATGAACACGTCTCTCTAATGAATGTGCACTCTGAGCCTTCGCTCCGCTCGCTCTTGACCTTAATACTCCTCGTTTTGGCAAACTGTAGGAAAGGTGCGTTAAATTCACTGCTGTCCGCTGCGGAAACTGAATGTGTCTGGAGCTGCTGGAAAAACTTTGAAGGCTTTTACACAGACAGCGAAGACTTCATCATGAGAGCTCTTTGAACCCGACGCTGCACTCTACCGCATGCTGGCTAACCTGTGACATTTTACCTCGGCCTCTCAGACGCGAGGAGTTCAAAGATTGTCAATGATAAAGAGTCATAATAATGAGAAATAAAGTGTTGGGAGAGAACCCACGCAGACGTACCCAGGCATTCTGGTAATGGCTTGTCCCAGTAACCCACCGGCTGGCAGGTCAGGACCGATGACCCGAAGAGGTAATAGCCGGGATTGCAGTCGTAGGACACCACGGTTCCAAAAGTGAAGTTGCCATACTCAATTTTGCTCTTCCTGATTGAGTTGGCTGGTATGCCGGGATCCGTGCAGTTGACAACTGAAGAAAGCAGATGGCAAAAAAAGAGAGAAGAAAAATCTGTGTCATTGTATGATAAGTGTTGCAAGCTTTCTCATTAATTTGTTACTTCATAAATACAGTACAAGATAGACAATTATAATCTAACGATTGATGGAGATGCATCTGATTATATTTTGCTTATATAATTTCACAATATTATATAAAATTGTATAAAAATATAAAACTATATAAAAACTAATTACAATAAAGATGTATAAATAATAATATATACAAATTATATATACACACACACTATTTATATATATATATATAAAAATATGGTTATATGGAATACTTTCACTCGTGCTATGAGAAAAACTCTTCTTCGTAACTGAAACCTATCTATCTATCTATCTATCTATCTATCTCTCTCTCTCTCTCTCTCTCTCTCTCTCTATCCATAAATACACCTGTAATTAACCTATGATCAAAGTAAATATAATATAAGCATATATACAAGTAATATGGACTACTTTAAAAATACGTTTGCCTTTACATTTAATCATATTGCTTTTTTCAAAGCGACTTACAAATGAAGAGAACAATAGAATCAATCCGATTCATTTCCGTTTCACTTAATTTCTATTCTGTGTATCATTTATGTTACAGTGTTGGTTTAAAATGTCATGATTGTGCTGAATAAAAATGTGATTATGGTTAGGGTTAAATAACAAACATTTGCATTTTAAATCTGGCCTTTTTCAAAAGCTAACCGACATAAATGAATAATAATAAAGAAAAGATGATCATTATCTAACCAGTTTTTTGACACACACATACATTTTTTATGAAATTCTTTCACATTGTCTCTGAGGATTCAGTCTTGGTGTTTCAGAATAGATCTCTTTTAGAAGTTAAACCTGTAGGACCTTTTGAGCATCTTTCACATTTGAAGAGGTTTTAGCAATCGGCAGGAACCTTGAAAAGCACTTGGTGAGTTTGAAAGCTTTTATAATTTTTCTGAAACCTGTATAAAATTCTGAGAACATCACACTCCATGTCATTCCTTAAGTGTTTGTGGAGTTATAAACACTTCTCTGATACTTTTCCTTGTGTCTCCACGTATTCTCTGTAGTCTGAAGACATTGATGTTTCGGTATGTCTTTGGTGCCACGCTCCGCCACTAAACTGTCTATGCAGTCACAGAACATGAACTATTACACAAATGAGATTTGAGAGGAAGATTTTCACTCAACAACTCACATTTCTTTCACACAAAGTTATCATTTGACATCAAGATATTCAAAACCTATTAAATTATTAAATTAACTATTATGCTATTTTTTTGTTACAGTGTTTAAAATATCATGCTGGAGAAAAAAAGTGACAAAAATAACAGTTACAACTGTTTAAATCTAGATGCAATAAATAAATAAAAAAGGCCATTGTTAGTCAACTACAATATCACTGAAAAAACAATAGCATTACCCTAGGTTTGTTCAACCACATGGTGAGATAAAACCACTTATTTGTTCATAATTATTGGACAAAACCAAATTCCAGTCATGTAATCAAGCCAACATCACTGTTGATCACTTCATCCGGTCTGTTGTCAGAATCGAGCACTACAGACGATCCTCTGAGACTCTCATAATCACGCCGCTAACAAAGCAGAGATTAGATTCAAAACATACATCTTATCTTCTGATTTGCTGGGCTAATCTGTTGCTATTCAGACCATGACTGAACGAGTTACTGTTGGCTGAAAAGAAGGCCAGAGGGCTCTCCGAGCTGAAATTGGTCATTCCTTTTTTTAACTGCAGCAGCCTGAAAGTCATTTCCATCAGCGCCACAGTGCTTAAATTTCCCTATAATGAGAAAAGAAGTCATTTGGTCCAAACCTCGGCATGTGGGAGGCTGCTGGCTCCATTGGCGGTCTGCCTGGCACTGCGCTTGAGACGGGCCTTCCAGAATGTAGCCGTTATTACAGAAGAAGGTCACTACGTCGTTCAGGTTAAAGCCATCGCCGACGGTGCGGCCGTAGATAGGGCTGCCCGGATGACCGCAGCTAACAGCTGAAACGCAAAGGAGGAAATTACTGTCACCAACCATACACCAGCTCAAGCTTTAACTATACTAGTTTTATAAGTTTTGAAAGTAGAAAACATTAAAAAGTATTTTCTTGTAAATCCCACTGCAAAGTTTTATTGTTAATTTGAACAAATAATGTAAAAATAAATGCATATTATAAGAAAATTAAAGTGTTGGTCCCACTTTATATTAGGGGGTATGCACACAATGGCATAATGCCTGCCAAAGCATGGTTACTTTGACTAGTGTGAGCACTCCGAACAATGCCTCGTCTAGTAGTGTGAGCACTAAATGTGGTGGAGCGCAGAACAGGAGCAGCACGATTACTTAATAATTTTCAAGTCACAAAGGTGATAGACCTGTTCATCAACATGCTGTAAGAGGGCTGTGAACCACCGCGGACCAAACGACTCAAAATAACAAGGCACAAAGTAAACAGAGAGATGGACTTCACTGTGCTTAGGCGAGACTGCTTCTCTTCCTGCTTATCGTTAAAACATTGCATCATAATAACATAAGCGTGCTCCGACACGAATGTTAAAGTGCAGTGTGAGCGCAGGCTAGATGGGGAGTGGAGACAATTGTACTCGGACTCGGTTCATGGCAACTGTGCCTTGCGTGAGTACAGTACACCCTAAGGGCCGGTTTCCCGGTTAGGGATTAGATTAAGCCAGGTCTAGACCTTTGCTAATTTAGGACATTTAAGAATTTTTAGAAACATGTCTTACAAAAATGCATTATCTGTGAGCATTTTAAGACCAAACAATGGCAATAATGTATTTTAAGATATCTCAGTGCAAGTTTTTTCCAGTTTAGACAGCTCTTAACATTTATTTAATCTAGGACTAGTCTTAAACCCTGTTTGGGAAACTGCCCCTAAGTGTCCCTAATACCTGTGCACTTACATAGTAACTGGATGTGTATGTTGTATGTAACCACAGCGAACTGGTACATAGTATCATTATTTTAACATTACTTTTAATAATTGCATAGATCAAAGGGTTTTTATGATGAGAATTCAGTGAGTTTTATCCTTTCTTTTGCCTACTGGCATATTTCCAGATTATGAATCTCCAATTCTTGACAAGAAAAATTAAAATGCAACTTGTATGTAAGCATTTATCTAAGAAGCTTTGCGTTCCACCAACCACACATAAAACGAGGCAAACATCCAAATCACCCACACAAAATCAGGTGGTGTTGGTGTTTTCCCTCGTCAAGCGTTTCATTGATAACGTCAGATTTGTGTTTGATGCCTGACATGGGCTGAATAGGGGGTTTGCCTGCATTACATGTCAAACTAATCCTCTTGGAAGCAAACCAAACTTCCCCCGACGCGCATTACTCATGTGCTGTGCGAGGACTCACACACGCAGGATGGCAGCAGCCCGGACCAGTTGTGATCCTGTTGGCAGATGCGTACAGAGGAACCCATGAGCCGGAAACCCGGGTTGCACTGGTAAACTACCGTATCCCTGTAGCCGAAGTTTTCACCGATCACCTGACCGTTCACGATCCTTTCTGGAGCACCACAGTGGCCAGCTGGGGAAAAACATGGAGTATTTTTACAACATGGTTCTTAATGCATAACGTGATTAATATCACGCAACATCGCTATAGACCAATCAGGATTAGAGCTATATGCACCAAGAAATATTTTTTGAAAGAAGTGAATACTTTTATTCAGCAAGGGTGCATTAAACTTAATCTATATATCATATACAAAACATACAAATTATTTCCCCCCCTTTTTTTGTAAATGTTTACTTAATTTCTATTTTTGCTCTATTGCTTTCATTTGTTTTATTGCTTGGAAATTGTTTCACAGTTTTTTTTCACAGGCTATTTATTTAATCCATTACTTGATTGTATTGCTTAGGGTAAAAAAAAGCAATAAAAACCATCTTCCAAACTGATCATGCTTTGTTTTTCAAAAATGCCCTAAAGAGTCCACTTACGGATAATTAGGATTTGGAGTTCAGTTGAATCTGATTCAGAAGCATAATCTTTCTATTTGTGAAAATCCCCATGCCTGGTTCAGCCTGCGATTTGATGAGAATATTATTGCAGGACCATGTCCTACTCGAGTAAATCACATTGTGTGGTGTGGTGAATAGAGATATTCACAATCCACCCACAGACAATGAGTGTTCAATCCCACAACAGATACTGCAATATCGATGCATCCGAGATTTGAAGCTGGACAAAGTAATGCACAACATTGTTTTACTCAGAGATGATGTGATGAGAGACAAAGAACGATGGCAAATGGAGAGCTGTCTGGGATTTTTCTCAAATGTGATTGATGACAGAACTCAGCAGAGGCCGGCACACTTCACAGAGCACAGAGTCCGCTGAACTACTGCAGAAATCATTTCTTCACCTCTGTCCCTCCACAGTGTTCTCTCACTTCATTCCCCTTTCTCTTTACACACATGAGAACCTTCCACAAAAGATTTTGGATTGTTCCAAAACCTAGCATACTGCCTACATAGATACGTTTCCTTTTAAGGCTGCATCTTAACTGAAATGGAACTTTAATAGTGATTGAACATTCTACATACTGCAGGCAGCCACTGCAACAGCTGCATGTTGCTAAGGTAACCCAGAGGAACTCTAATAAGTACAAAAATACATATACAGAGTAAAAATAGTATTATAATATTTCATTTGATGCAATTAGATTAGACCATGTCCTGTAGCAAAAGAAGAGCACTGCATTAGCGGCGTCAAGGTTACGGATTCGATTCTCAGGGAATGCATGAACTGTAAACACGCATAGTTGCTTTGAATAAAAGCATAATTGCATAAGGTAAAATGCATGCTCATTTCAATTTTAATGACAGGTTTTGATATCGAATAAATTATATTTATAGGTTATAAATAACACTTTATACTTATTCTTATTTCTCTCACATTTGTACCTTGAACCTTTTTCCACTGAGAAAGATCACAATGCGTTATGGGATTGCTTTCATCCAGGATGCTATCCTGCATTTAGTCAAAAAATGCTCTTTAAAATGTTTTTGTCATGTGGTAATTAAACAGTAAGTTACTTTACCATACAACATTAAAAGAAGAAAAATAGCATGTATATGCACGCATTTTATGTAACTTAAAATACAGTAAAATGCTGTAATTTGGTGAAATACTATGACTTACTGTATAACTTGTAACAGTGATAAATCCCTGTGTAACCACATATTTATTTAAATTGTCTTGCTTCCTTTTTATTTTTAGTGTCAGTATTTTAAGGTGTTTTTGAATTAGATTTTATTTACGTAATATTTATCCCATAACTGTGTGTGCATGACCTTGTGTACAAGTTTAAGTAGATTAGTACATTAACATTATATCATTTAACAAAATGTATGATTTTAAGCTGTAAACACATGCAAGGACCGAACTGCTTCAGCAAACATTCAGCAAAATATTTTCACATATAGGACGAATCTCTGGCAACCGCAGCTGCTGTTTTACAACCCAGGAACTCAAAAGATGTGTAGCTTGAATTTAATGCTATATTCAAATCTCTTTGGATACAAGCAAACGCATGCACATTTAATGACACCTTTTAAATAAATGATACGTATAAATATTAAACCACATTTGTTTAATTTTCTCACCATTCCCATCTTTTTATATGGATATTTTTCCACTGAGAAAGACCATAGCATGTTATGGGACTGCGTTCTCCATCAAGGTCAAAAGACTGTATCAAAGAAGGAATAATAATGACGCTTCTGTACCTTCACAAGCAGTTCACCTGGCTTTCTAACCGAGCTTTATCTGCATGTAATGATACAAGCGCTGCCTGCAGTATATCACACAAAAAAGAAACTACTGTTGCTATGGGAATCAAGACCAAATGTCACAGAACTCCACATATGGCCTTTCATGACCCACTCTCCATTAAAAGGTTACACGGATGGTAATGTGTGGTGATGTTTTGAAAGAGAGAAGGTTTCTGGTGTTACCGAGACAGCGTGTCTCCATCCCGCTCCAGAGACCCGATGCCAGACATTCCCGTACAGTCGAGCCCACCAGAATGTAGCCCGAGTTGCAGGTAAAAATAGCGGTTGCTCCGAAGGTCGTCTGCGTTCCAATTTTCTTTCCATTAGGAGGAGTGGGCAGCTCTCCACATGAAATGACTGCAGTGAAAGGCAATAAAGAACAGAATGGATCGACACGTACCTCAAAGATAACAAGCATGCCTGTAATTTACACCCCTGATAAAAAATAAACAAATAAACAGAAGAAATGCAGAGCAAAATGAACAAGCATATATTATCGATATTATATATTAGAACTGATTTCTGAATGAATAAATTGCAGTTGTAAAATAATTATGGCTTCAATACTAAAAGTTGCGTTCTAGGAATTTAGCAGCAAATGGTTTAAGTTAAAAAAAATGAAGCCGCAGTCTCTTTTAACACTAAAAACTGGTTAAATGAAGACAATTACTACTATTATTTAACTAGCCAGCAAAAACCTCACACATTCCTTAAAAGTAGCTTATTGCAGAGCCTTTTTAAGCTGCATTGAAATTGCAGTTTGCACCTTTAAGTTCCAGGCTCCCATCGAAGTCCACTATATCGAGAAAAAACGTTTATTTCTTTTCGACTGAAGAAAGACAGACATGAACATCTCGGATCACCTGGGAGTGAGTAAATTATCAAGCTTTTTTATTCTGGACGTGAACTACTCTTTCAATTTGACAATATATTAAAGATGAAAATGTTACAGAGAAACAGACCTCATCGTTTAAATGAAAAACTAATTTTTCCTTTGAAAGTGTACCTTGACCAAAATTAAAAAACTCAAAACAAGTAATAATATATTATCACTCTTAATGACAAAAATGTTATAGAAATGAACAGAAAAAAAAAGATACTGCCACTGCTTCAATGTAACTAGCCAGTATTAGCCAACTACTATTTAAAAAGTGTTTGTAAGAGTAGTTTGTGTCATGGGAAGCTACAAATTTCAAAACTGTTCTTAACCATCTACACCCAGCTGAACATATAGTGAGAAGCTGAGAGGAGATCAGGGAAGTATTATATATGTGATGCACTGTTCAGGAGCGTTTACTGGCGCAGGAAAACCACAGCGGCATCATCATTTCACCTGTTATCAACTTCTCATCATCTTCACTCTGATTGTTGTTGTTTTTGAAAATTGACGCCGCAAGTCTTCTCGCCAGGGTGCAGGTTCCTGTCAGACTCCATCATTCATAAAGCGCCTCTAATGTTTAGATTGCGCCTCTCATATGGGAGCCATAAACACATTCATCACGTCTGTAGTTACAGCAGACGCGCAACATAGATAACTCAACCATCTGAGGAAAGCACCTGCCGATGAAGGACCGCGATAGTAGCAAAACAACTGGGTTTATTCAGGATTCCTAGCACGTTAAAGGAATAGTTCATCCAAAAATGTAAATATGCTGGAAATTTATTTGCACGCAGGCCATCCAACATGTAGAGTTTGTTTCTTCATTGGTACAGATTTGGAAAAATGAAGCGTTACATTGCATCACTTGCTTACTAATAGATCCTCTGCAGTGAATGGGTGCCGTCAGAATGAGGGTCTAAACAGCTGATAAAAACGTCACAATAATCCACAAGTAACCCACACCACTCCAGTCCATCAGTTACATCTTATAATTAAGGCATTTAA
>JAUMHR010000022.1:2454767-2470172 GCA_032361145.1 Enteromius fasciolatus
GGCCGAGAGAGCTCAACGTGCTGCAAACTTAAGAAAACACATGCAAACTGCAAATTCTCACAACGCAACCAAACACAGAGAGGCACTGCAGAGCGTTTCTGTGTTTGCAGCGCCTGTGTTGTCAAACTGATGAAGATGTTTTCTTAATGTGTTGTCGTTTTGATATCTAACTTTCCACACTGAACTGATTGCATCAATTTATGTAGGAATGGTTAGTGAATGATTTACAGAAAATTTCAATTTGCTTTGCTCAAAATAGCTGGCTGTTTGTAAGCCGGCGGCATCAAATTGAATGCAGCAATTTACATAAAATGGTGTATATTGCAGATGCTTTTTTATCAGAACGGCTTGTCCTCTAAGAATGCTTCATGCTGGCCTTATAGAAACAGTATAAAAGAAATACAAATTCTGCTCTCTTGATGACTTTTTGTAAAAACTATTTACAATTTTCCTGAACACTAGGATTCACAAAAGTGCATAATTTGCAATACAGATGAACTTTTTTGGTAACACATTTCAATAAGGTTGTATTAAATAACATTAGTTAATGCATTAATGCACAAATCATCTTTGTAAACATTTAGTTAATGTAAGTCATGTTGTTAAACAGCCTACTGGACTAGTGTACACTTTACAATAAAGCTCACAAACTGCCTTAGTAATACTTTACTAATGGCAATGTTAATAATCAGTCTACAAACCTGAGAAAAAAAATATATGTTGATGTTTAGCTGGTTTGCAAGTTTACAAGTAGCCCACGTCAATGGCCAAATGGGGAGTTATTGTTTTTCAATTCTGTGCGTTAGCCGCTACATAAACATGTGTGTATATACTGTATATGGTGTAATTAAATAAAGCTTATTAAACAAACTTAAAAGGGGGGGGGACTTGGTGCTAATGCAAATTAAACTAACATTCAAATAAATATTAGATATTGGATAAATAAATTATATATATATTTTTTTTACCTGAGAAAGAGATGTTGAAGCCCTGGAAGGAGATGGAAAAGTCTGAGATGAAGCGCAGTTGAGCTTTGAAGTTGCCGTACAGCCCAGCGTTGACTGGCAGGGGTCGTTGCGAACCGGTGAGCCGAGCGAGGGGCCGCACAAAACTGCCGTTCTCCGTCAGGAGCAGGTAGTCATGGTGATCCTCCAGGTGAAACGCATGAAACGTGAACTGCACACCTGAGAAGAGAAGCCATCAGACGAAGACACCAATTATTTACTTCCAAATCATGTCAAAACAAATGACTTGGATTCAAAGGGAAAAAGGTGTTAATTGGAAAGATTATGGCTGTTTCTTCAAATAAGTTAAGGCGAAAGAAATATATCTAATCTACAGTAATGCTGTAAACTAAGGAGACCTTTCATTACTTTAATATTAATGGTTACAATTAACAGCAGAGTGTATTTTTAGATGTAATAACTACCACTCAAATTAAAAAAAGCTGTCATAACTTGTTTTCATGCCACATTAATTTAAACATACATTAAATAATTAAAACATTACGAACAGGTCATGTAAAATATACCCCCAGTTTCACAGACAGGGCTTAAGCTAGTCCCAGACTAAATTGCATGTTTATATCTTGCTCTGGCATAACTTAAAACATGTCACTGTCATTGTTCTATTCTGTTTTGCTTAAACATCTTAATTTAACTAATGCCTCGTCTTGACTTAAGCTAAGCCCCGTTTGTGAAACCGGGCCATTATGAATTTATAGGCTAATACAGTGCATATATCTGATGAAATGTTGCACTGAATCACTGAAGTTAATGTAATGCTACATGATATTGCTCACAAGCTGTTTTACTGACAACTTTCCACACTGAGCAACTAGTATAGAGGAAAAAATAATTGCATTCACTTGGCTCCTCTGACATTAAACTTACGTCTATACAGAATTTTAAAGATGTGACTGCTTTTTATATATATAAAAAAAAGAGAAGTTAATCTTTAATGTTTGAAGGATGTCTAGTGAAGTTGTAATCTTGCATCAACAAGCAGCAGACTAAAAGATCAATCTTGGTATTTATTAAAATGAACCGATAAAACTAGAAGTTTTATATCAAGTTTCACACATATAGTAATTAAAACAGAAGTATTTGTTCGGTGCACCTACTTAGTTACATTTATTTGAGTATATTTTTGGAAATGTTATACTTTTAAGAGTAGATTTAAAAGTGGATTCTATTTCAACTGAGAAAAACCACTACATTGGGCAGCATTCCTCGTTACTTAGTTTTAATGCAATGCATAACACATTTATTCCAAGCATGCATCACTTTTCTTTCTGGGGCATGAGCGATGCCTCATGCATGAATGAATTACAAATTGAGTAATTCCGTTCAAGGCCTTCATCAAACAAGTCGCAAAACAGTCTGAATCTGAAGCGGTTTCTCACTTGTACCTGGAAATTCAAGAAAGTAGTGTTTGATTGTTTTTTAATTGGATACTTTTTTACTCTTAAGTCTCTATTTGGATTTTTACTTTTACTTTAGTACACTTTTGGCTAGTCTACCCACCTCTGGTGTTCAGTAAATAAAGATCCACCCTTGAATGTGTTCATGGACACCTAAGGCAGATCTGATGTCAAAAACGAGCCCTCATCTTCTACTGACAGCACAAGATGAAATCTCCTGTGTATGTACCTTTGCCATGGCTGACCTCCAGAGTCCACGTGCAGTTTAATGAGTTGGGATAGAGCTCTGGAAAGCCAGGAGAGAGGATGATGCCCTCTGGGCCCCGGACATCGCCTCCGCACAGAGCTGCAGGAAGACATGCGTAGAATCTTAAAAAAGATCTGAAACTTTACAGGAAGCACATATGCGACTGTTCTCGTATCACTTTTAGTGCTCCGATTTGAGCAGGAATTCTGTTGAGATAAGCAGTGTTCAGCTGAGGGAATTCAAAGAGCAGAGTAACCTTCACCGGAAGTAAAAAATACCACTGAAAGGTTAACGAGAGCAACAAGAAATTCTTCTACTTTGAGCTACTTTCCACCTGCCGTTGTCTCTAGAAAAGGTCACAACCACTTTACTTTGTCTCTGAAAGTTTTTCAAGGAAAATGAGTGAGTGCTACTGTCCATGCAAAACGCTCTACTGTGGTGCTAGGAGGTTGTGGATGATTGCATGAGCATTGCTATGCCGCTTCAAAGAGGTTGCTCACTGGCTTGAGTCGGAAGAGTTCAACAACAGGTCTCCATGACATTCAATGCATGTCTGTGCATTTGAGTTAGGACTTAGACTTAGGAGATTGATCACATCTTAGTATGAGCACTTGGCTTACTGAGAAGCCCTAATGATACCAAATTTCTGAAAATCTAATCACACAAAAATAAGTAAAAGCACATGTTACTTATATGAAACTGTCAAAATTATGGACTTCACTGCCAAAGAATGCATTAACCCATTTAAGAAATACTTACAAAAGTGTCTGCCAGATTTATAAATTATGTATAAATAATTTTGCATTACCTATTTGTAAAGCCTAGAGCAAAATCATTGTTAAAAACATATTTATCTAAAATGACTGCAAACTGTAGGCAAGAATGGTTTCATCACATCACAATTTAGGTAAGAAGTGGTATTCTGAACAATTTGCACAGACATTTGTTTTTGGAATGGCCCAATATTCATATAAAGTGTCACACTAAACTGAATACAGCAATTTATGTAAGGACGGTTTTTACAAATGATGTACAATAGAAAAGTATTCTGCTTTTGTTTGGCTTTTTGTAAAATGGTGCGTTGGTGCATTGAAATGAATGTGGCAATTTACATGAAATTTGTGCAGACTGAAGATGAAAAATGAAATAAACAAAACTGGGAATGCATCAATTCATTTAGAAAAATGCTTAGGACAAAAAGTGTCTGCCAACTGCATTAATGATGCATAAATAACGCAAGTACTTCATGTTAATCACATTCCATTTTACAAAAGATTTCAGATTTGTGTGCAAAAAAAAAAAAACTAAGAATTTGGATACATTTAAAACATTAACAAAGCAAAATTTTTGTCAAAGAATGTTAAAGGGACACTGCAGAGGAACAAACAATCCCAAAAATTCACACCCACTAAACTCTTGGTGACGTAAGCGTGCAATCAAAAAATCTGAAAATCGTGGCTCATCTCTAATTGTGTTTCTGAACACAATCTGTCAATTGAAAGCGACTCAAGGTGTCTGAAGAAACCTTATCATAGTATCTTCTACTAAACCAAAAGCTGAAATAGGCTGGTGGCATTATCTCAGCAGGGCTTAGGCTATCGATTGGGGCAAATATAGATCTTGAGTAATGACCAAAGCAAAGAAATACATTTTAGTCCCATGCTACGACTTGACTGAAAACTAGTAACAGGAACAGAAAGTCATTTGAAACGGAGCTAACATTTTGAAACATTTTAAGTGCTTAAATGGAAATGCTTTAGATAGGAAATGGTATGCTTTAGATTCATCTGCAAAAACACTGATGTGTTCACTATTATTTTTACTTTGTACTATTACGTTCACAGAGAGACATAGGCCTGCCACCCAGTTCCCCACGAAGCAGAAATCTCACACTGTATGTATGTATATACAGTCAAAGTGCAAGGAATTGTCGACTCTCAGCTGATTTAAATGGTATTAGCATATTGCTATGCTAACAAAGCACACTGCACACAAATTTACTACAGTAGGTAAAATACCTACATTGTTTATCAATATGTTAACTTAAAGCATGTTGGCTTAAAATGCTACAAAATCTTGGAACAGAGCCATGGTTTGCAAACTGGGATGCAGTCATAGACAGTGCTTCTTGAGATGTCCAAACTAAGACCTGAACTTCAGAATTCGAGGACTGAAGGCAGATTTCCTCAGCGACTTCACCTTTAATGATAATGAATGTCAGCGTCACTCCCCGTGAGACGATAAAAGAGTCTAGCGCCTCGGGCTCAACATCTGCCTAAATCTCTTTCTTTCTTCCCTCAGGCGCTGTGAAGTACCGAAATATTTCCACCATATTCAGTTAATTCAGAATGACATGTAGTCATTAAAATTGAATACGCCAAATGGGCCAGACCTGCTAGGAGTGCCCTTTTGGAAATAAGAACATTTTACCGGAAGCTTAAAGTCAACAAAAATGACCCTGTTTACTTTCTTGATAAAGTTCCTTCTGTTCCAAATAAGAATGGTTCGTCTTGCTCCTACAATCAAACAGCTACATTCTGGTAGAGAGTGCTTCTGAACCAATCAATTCCTGACAGATAAAATCACATTTCTGCATTTTATTTCCTTGAACTTCTTGTGTCATTCAGAAATGTCACATTACACAAGTAAAACAGGCTGCGGAGAGCAGCTGAAGAGAGTTTTAGAAGAAATAACAAGTACCAGATGTCTTGACAGAGAGTCCAGAGCATCGGTCGGAAGTCTGGTAGCAAACCAAACATTTCTAGTCAATTCTTCTGGTTTAAAATTCACACTTATGCTAAAATTGGCATCCAGCTGAATAGACCATGTCTTTTGTCGGTTCTCATTGTGCCACAGCTGTTCATAAAAAAGACAAAACTTTGAGAAAGCCACAGTCTTTTTAGGAATAGAATATGCAGTACCACTCCGAGCTGAAACCTCTATAATGCATAGGGAAGTGAATCATTAAGATTTCATTTATTTAATGGCTCTATTATTCATTCTTCAGCCCTAAGTACTGTAAATAAACTTAACAAAACTAATATGACTATTGTGCATCTTTATATACACTGTTATCCAAGTAACCAGTCAGCAATTACAGCACACTGATTTAAAAGGTTAGTTCACCCCAAAAGGAAAATTCTGTCATTAATTACTCGCCCTCATGCCGCTCCAAATATATAAGTTTTTTTTTTTAACACAAATTCAAATATTTTTGATGAAATCAGTGACTCAACTTCAGTTTTGGATCACTAGAATAATTTTTTTTTTCCACAAAGAAAACAAAATATCAATTTACATTCTTTTCACCTGAGTATCACAATCCATGCATACACTTTCCGATAGGCGTAAACAACTGCAGATTAAGCTTTGCATGCACTTCCCACGGACATAAACAAGGCTTGCATATGCGTTGCATTGTGATACTTTAAATCAGAGAAAAATGGTTGAGTAAATTATGTTATTTTGTATTCTTTGTGCAAAAAAGTATTCTCCTGCTGAAGTTGTCACTGATGTCACATGGACTGTTTTACTGGTGTTTTTACTACGTTACTGGATCTGGGATCACTTCAGTTGTGTTGCTGTCTATGGAGGGACAGGAGGCTCTCTGATATCATCAAAAATATTTTCATTTGTGTTCTGAAGATGAACGAAGGTCTTACAGGTTTGGAACGACATGAAGGTAAATAATTGATGATCGATTTTTAATTTTGTGGTGAACTGACCCTTTTTGATTCTAGAGCACTAGAGAACTCTGTCCTGCTGTCAGAGAAACTGCATTTTAGATATGATGTACCTTTGCGGTCTGAATTGAATGTGATGAGAATTATTATATGCATATACAGCCAGACTTCAATTAAAATGCTACTGAATATTCTGGAAATTGTTGTGAATGTAGAAATCAAAGAACCGTTAAAATGAGCAGCGTTAATTAGTCTAAGTGAGACGTGTAATTGAGATGACAGCTTACCGTCACATGTCGGCAGAGGGTGGCTCCACCAGTGGTTCTTCTCACAGACCAACTGTTCCTCGTGGCTCAGTCTGTATCCAGGCTCGCAGCCAAACCACACCACCGAGCCGATGGCCAAGTCCTGCCCGTAACGTATCCCATTTACTGGCACGCCGGGGTCCAAACACGAGTGAGTGTCCAAAGTGACGCCTGAAGCAAATCGAATGCGAAATGAGATTATTTTGTGTCATTTAAAGGCACAGTTGAAGGTATTGTCAATTTCATTTACAGTTTTGCATTAATGTATAGTTTCAGAGGAAGAAAAATATGTAAGCTTATCTAAAATTATATTTTATTGCATTGCATTGCACATTACATTTATTAGTTGATGTAACTTGCTTACTTTGGTATCGCTATCAAACTGAAGATTTAATTTACATTACATGACGCAGTGCTGAAATGATTAGGCAATATAAATGCAGTCTTTTTGCCTATAAAAAGCACACCAAATAAAAAAATGGGGTGAAAAGGGAAAAAGCAAAAGACAGAATAGGCAAGAAATAGAGAGAGAGTGACAGAATACTACAAAAAGAAATCCTCAAGCTGTTTGCTTGTGTGGAGAGACAGATACGATTCAGGTTGGAATATCATTTCTCAGGCAAAAGGCACCCGGTCTATAAAGACGGCTGACTCACTTTCATAAAAGAGCTTAAAGCCACTGTTAGAGCGACTGTTATCGGTGGTGAAGAGAAGATACAGGAAGTTGGCGCTGCTGAACAGGAACTGAGGGACTTGGGTGCCATTAAGAGAGGCGATTAGAGGCGAGAGGAGATTAGGCCCATCGTGAACCTCTAGAAAGTCATAATTGAGTTCTGTCTGGAACCTGGAGGAAAAAAAAAGAGATCAAAGAAAACAGATAAATAAATATAATATTACAAAAAATAAATATTACAACGTGAAATGTGTTTCCATCCACACACACACAAACACATGCACAGCTCATTACCCATGGCTGCCCAACTGTTCCTCATTGACCGCCTCTTTTAATGAGAAGTCACAGACGCAGCCAGTGTTCACGCTGCTGTTTATTGATGGGATCAAAACGCTTTGTGATGTGCGAATAAACACAGATCTGCTGCAGTGAGCTTGCTTTAATGGAATAGTTGAGCTAATAATGAAAATATGGTCAATTACTCACCCTCGAGTTGCTGTCTTCAGTAAATAACACCTTTTACATAACAACCTAGTTTCTCTCTCATAAATGCTGAAAGTATATATTATAATAATCAGGACTGCAAAAGTTATATAAAAAAACATTAAATTATAATTTTAATTATTACACATCAAGTAAGTCGCTCGTACAGTAAGACTTGTGCACCATATGTTATATGCTATTATTCTGAGATCGAACGAACGAACGATTTGTGAAGAGAAAAAGTTTCAATAAATCAATATATTTTATTGTACATTTGCATACTGTCCATTAAATGTGTAAAGAGTTTAAAAGGCCATAATTAAATTTTTGTCTATATACTTGAAAAAGGCCAAAACTTTAGTTGTTATTTACTTAAAAATTGATTTAAAATGAAAATCTGGCATATTGCATCTTCACGCCCCAAATAGTGAAATAAGATCTGCAAGCTGCAGTTCATAGATCAATTAAATAATTAATTTCTGTCTGTTTTTTAAATAAATCATAATACTTAGGAAACCTTAATATAATGAATCAGCCACATACTGTACAGTACACTACTTTTTAATATATTTAAAGGAATAAAGATTCTGTCTTCATTTACTCACCCTCAAGTAGTTCTAAATCCGTATGAGTGTCTGTCAAAAGATATTTTGAAGAAGGTTTGTAACCAGGCTGTTTTGGGTCACCATCGATTTTTTTTCCCTACTATTGAAGTCGATTGTGACCCAAAACAGGCTGATTACAATCTTCCTTCAAAATACCTTCTTTTGTGTTCGGCTGAACAAATAAACTCACACAGATTTGGAACTACTCAAGAGCGAGTAAATGACAAAATGTTCCTTTAATTGATGTTTTCTTTTTGGTCCGCATTCTCATTAATTTGACAGAAAAGAGCAGCCAGCGCATTTATCACAATATCTCTTTATGTATTTTACAGAAGGAAGTCCTACAGGATTGCTGTACACGAGGGTGCTCAAACGATGACAGAATTCAAATAATTTCAGTGCCGGGGAAAAAAAATCACAACATCTGCTCGACCAGTCGAGTCCTCTGCTTTTGTGATACATCTCGAGGCGTCCGCTCCCAGTCTGCTAGATCAAACTTCAGATCTGAGGCTATTTCAGTGCCCTACTCTTGGGAAGCATTGCAGTGCTAATGAAATAAAGTCAACCATTTGTAACAAGATATAGATTAATTCCATTTCCCTTTCTCAGGCGGCCTCGATGGGCACCACTCTCAGCGATAGATTTATACAGCAAACAGCGCGCGTATGGATCAAGCCCGTCGACATAACACTATGTAATCATTTATATAGACACTAATGGTGACCGTCTCTTATGCGCTCTCGGTCTGTGTGCGCTATGACAAACATTACTCAGTAGCAATAGCATCCTTCAGACGTTTCTACATGTGAACTTTGCCGCGATCAGCTGAGGCTTACGATTCAATTACATTTGACATTATACTTTATTAACTCGGCAGACTGTTACATTGAGACTTTATAAAAACCCACGCGGCCTTCACACCCAAAGGACCCTGGATGAAGATGGCTATGAATATATTGCTACTCCGGCTTTTTCTAACCCTGATATGTGCCGAAATGATTTGTCGCCTTGGAGAGCTGATGCCTCCAGACATGAATTCAAATAATGCCTCTGTGTGTTGCTATTCTCAGAGCTTTCCAACAGACCTGTCAAAGCTTATCTTGATGGAGCGTCCCACCTCGGCCTCGATGACCCACTCACAGCTCAGGGAATCTTTGTAGTAGCCGGGCCACCCCGGGGACAGAATGACTCCCACCGGAGCGGTGAAATGGCCTCCGCAGGGCGCTGCCGGAAACATTTTACACACATGCCAGCAGAATGTTTATTAAAACGCTTCAATTCAACAAAGAAACCACTTCTTACCGACTGCTGTTGCAGTACAGTGTACACTGATTGTCTTTGGAGATTAAAAAGTTTTTGATTTAAAAGGCGCTGCAAGCCATTTTTTAATAAGATGCACAAAAGGCTCCTGCGACCTGACAGATTTCACTAAAATGAGCGCCTGGAGGAATCAAACAGCAGGAAAAAGAGCCAGGGGGCGGACCACCCTTTTTTTTTATCCATTCAGAAACACTTTCTGCATGTCAGTCAATTCACTTAGGACTTAAGGACTTAGTTGTTAGCTTATCTCTACTACAGTAGATAATAATTCACATTTAAGAGGAAAATCAGACTCTCATTTCTCAGATTCAATTCTGAAAGGAAGTTTTAATACTGAGAACGTTAACTGTTGCACAAAAAAACATACCAAACCAGCATATGCTGTTTTTTTTTTTAGCAGGGATAAGAGACCAACTTTACACACTTGAGGGGCTTTTTGAAAATTTGACTGTGTCTTTGAGCCGAATGTTAAAGAGTAAACAAACAAGCAGAATTTAGCCAAACGGCTGCTTATAGCATCATTAATCAACAAGTTGCAGATGCTTGACTGTGTCAAAATACAAACCTACCAGTCATACTTTTGCTGGTAAGCAACCATCTCTTACAGTAATTTTCCTACTGTAAATCATCTCCTGCTGTTAGCTAGTTGAAGTTAGCTAGCTTGTCTTTGCTGGTCACCTTGTACGATTAGCAGGCTTGTTTTAAAGAGTTTTTTTTTACCTGGTAAAATCAGTTATTCCCATTATAAACCAGCTAGACTAACCAGCTTTTTTAGCTCTTTTAAGCATAGAGGAGAGGAGAGAGGAGTGCGGGGCACAAACTAACGTGGGGTTAGTTGTAATAAACTTGGTATAAATATTTCAACACATTCTAGAAGAACAAAATGTACAATATTTATTAGTTGCCATATCAACACTACACAGAGAAAAATTCTAAAAAGATATTGTGAACTTTTATTTTTGCCATAGTAAAAGTGAATGTCTAGCTCTAGTAACTTTTTAAGAGTTTTTAGCTCTCATTTAAAATAAGAAAAATCTGCTGCTGTTTTAATCTCAAATCTGTTATTTCTCAGTTTAGATTATTAAATGCTTGGGTAACTAGCAGAAAACACTTTTTGCGCAGATGGAGAATGCTGTAACACTAATTATCCTACACTGTATGTAATTTACACTGTTTACTTTAATTCCAATGACAGTCAATTTTTAATGTTCAGAAATTATTATTTTAAGATATGTAATGTATGGGCCTTACCTAGCACTGTTGCAATGTGTTCGTTGTCAAACTCCAAAATCAGATTATTATAATTATATTATATTATATTATATTAATTATATATTATAATTCTTAAAAAAAACTTTAACTAAAAAGTTAATAATTTTATTTTAATGACAATTTATTTTTTAGTTTGACTTGTGTACAGTATATATTTTTTTTTACCTTAGATCTGTTACAATGTGCCCCTCGGATGTTACAGTATACCTCACCTATGGGGCATGTTGTCACATTTCACTTCCATTTTTAAGGCTATAAACAGAAATATACGCTGTCATTATGAAACATTTTTTAAACATATTTGAAATTACTGTGGATAAAAATGTAAACACAAAGTGAGAAAATCACCACAAAAAGTGTTAGGTTGTGCCCCATGCACTCTCTTATAATAATAATGTAATAATGCAAAATCTTGTTTGATGCAGGCACAGGTAAGTAATGTTTTCTAATCAGAGCTGGTGTTTACAGTACGTTTTTCACCAACTCAACAACTCTGATAATAAGTGGATCTAAACCATTTATCTATGAGTTCAAGGGATGCAATTTAGATAACTCGACAATCTTTTCAGAAAAACACCCAAAGGCTACTCATAGGCCAGTTTTGATAACTTTATTCAACTGAAAAGATTAGAGGACACAAACCTACCTTCACATTTGGGGATCAAACCACTCCACATCACCTTTCCCGCCTCCAGTTCGCACACAATAGTATCCGAGCCTTGCGTCTTTATGAAGCCCTCTTCACACACCACTGATATGGAGCTTCCCAGCTGGAAATTATTACCAAAGCGCTTGGCATTCATAGGCACTCCGGGATCCGGGCACTCATTGTGTCCAAACGCTGAACAAATAACATCAAAGCAGAGAGCTTGTTACTTGCAACGTGACTTACTTAATGAAATGGAAAAGAAAGCGAACGCATAATGGAATATCAAACTGTAGGAAACAGAGGATTGTGGGTAAAAGCTAGGGTTCTGTACATTGTCGCACAGACATTTGAGGATTATTTTGGCTGAGCTAATGGTATGATGTTCAGCGAACAGGATTAAGTTGTTTGATGCTGGTGGATAAATGGCTTATGAATTAAATTGAGGAGAATATGTCCTTCCATATGTCCTACTTGACGGCTGTTCGGAATCTGATTGAAGACAACACTTCGCTTGCCAAAAACACTGTTAGCAAACACTACAATTTTATCAGTATTAATTCTTTTTGCCAACCGTTACACTTTTTTTTTGTTTACTGTAGCATACTGTGTGTTTGTACAGTATCTGAATGTTTGTATATTGTTACTTAGCATTCAAATGTTTTACAGTAATTACAAAATGATTAAATAATAACAAAACAATTTTAAATACTGTACAAAACAAATGTAAACAAATTAAAATAAAATGTATAAATGTTGCACTGGTAAATTACTGAAATTAAAATGGACTTTTTTTAGTAACTGAAATGCAATTTAATTTGTTTCCAACCTAAAACTGAAAGCTATAAAAATATTAAATACAATAAAAATGCTAAAATATAAGTATAAATAATATGATATTTATACTATGTGTATATATATATATATATATAAATAACATTATATTTGATTGAAGATGCTTGGCATGTCAAAAATGTTTTAGCTTACTGTAGCATACTGTGTGTGTTTATTTTTTACCAAACCTATTAAAAATAATTTTCAGTAATTACAATGACTGTTAAAGACAGATAAATTAAAAAAAAAAAAAAAATGCAGAAAGGTTGCATTGGTAAATAACTGAAATGTACATGTTTTTTTATTCAACTTTTAGTAAATGAAAGTTTAAGTTGAAAAGCTACTTCATTTATTCCCAACATAAAACTCAAATAAAAAAAGCTATATAGAAATATTAAAACTAACTAAAATGAAACTAAAATTGAAAAATGAAGATAAAATGATGTAAAAGTATATAAATAATACAAAAATTATAATTTTAACATTATAAATGTAAAAATAACATTATATAAAATTAACATACGCTGTGATAATATGAAAATAGGGAAAAAAATAATAACAAATACAGCAGAATATTATGTATTTTATGCTAGCAAGTTAAAAAATCTACTCTCAATAACAAGATATATATTCAATAATATATTTAAATAAATATATATAAAAAAAAAATATATATAAAAAAAAAACGGTAAAAACATTGTTGTTGTTCCTTTATTTATTCAGAACACAGTCTTCATCATTCTAAAGAGAAGCACTCACTGCTGTACGTGATGTTGAATCCTCGGCCGGACATCGAGTGGTCGGCCTGAAACTCCAGCTGGAGGATGTTGGAGTTGCTGGTAAGGTGCGAAGGCACTTCCGCCCCAGAAAAGCGTCCCAACACCACAGCGTCCGCCAGATCCCCATCCCGCACCGTCAGGAAGTCGTAGGGAGGCTCCAGGTCGAAGTCGTTGAAGGCCAGATGAATGCGGCTGCCTGGTTCTGCAATGATCAGCCAGACGCAGTTGAGGTTGTTGCCGTAACCCTCGGGATAGTCCGGAGACAGAACGGTTCCCATGGCTGCCGTGAAGTTGGACATACAGGGAACTAATAGAGGGAGGAGATGCTGATCAGTAATGTGAAGGTCAAAAGCAAAGACTCATCTAAATTCATTTTAAAGGCATCAAATTTGGCTAAACCTCATAGCTGCAAGTTAAGACAGAAGAAAGAAACCACAGACAAAATTACTGGGTTTGGGCTGATTGGCTTTCTTAAAATTTCTTTTTTCAGGCTATTAGCTAGAAAATATCCAAATGACACATCATTGTATTATACTTTATTTCAATTTCATTATGAGACACATCTTTGAAAGCCATTTTCTCAAAATGATCATTTTTAAATCTCCATTTAGTCTCTATTTAGTGATTAAAATAAAGATTGTATTAAAAAAAAGCTAAAAAGTATCAGAGATGTTGCATTTGCAGCTAATTGAAATTAAACTTCTATTTTTTTTCTCCATGCAGCAAGCCAGAAATCAATTTCAGTAGCATAAACAAAGGTTTAATTAATATCTATATTCTGTTTTAGTATATTTGTATTTTTGATTTGTTTTCTTTTGCTTTGATTGTAATGTTATTATGCTGTGTCCTTGAGTGCAGAGAAAGGTACCTACATGTATAAATAAGATAAATTGTACAGAGAGGTTTCTACATATATCATTTGCCTGATTTTATACATGTATTTTAATAAAAACCTCCACTTCAACTAAACTTGACTGTTTTATTCCTATCTATACTCTGATAGGTTTTAGAGAAAGGTTTATTCATATATCGTTGGCCTGATTCA
The DNA here is from genome assembly GCA_032361145.1 of Enteromius fasciolatus. Lineage (NCBI taxonomy): Eukaryota > Metazoa > Chordata > Actinopteri > Cypriniformes > Cyprinidae > Enteromius > Enteromius fasciolatus. The sequence continues at coordinate 2,469,082 of JAUMHR010000022.1, forward strand.
TATAACATTTTATGCATATGCTGATTTTCTTTCTTTTTTTTTTTTCTTTCTAGCTACTGACAGCATTTTTGATTTATGGAGTGATAATATGAGAGCTTCTGGAAAACCTTCAACTTGAAAATGCCAACAAAATAAAACAAGAGCCTGGCTTTACCCATCGTTCAGATTTCTGTTCTGGAACTGTATGCAAATGAATGCATATTGAATTAGATAATTACATATTTGCATATTTAAACATATAATTTCAGAACCTGTGAAAGAAAACAATTGTCTCCATCATTTGGGGAAAGTACAGTGATATCTATAAGTAAAATTTTTTCCCTATTCACCCGCAGTGTCCTGCCTTAAGCTATCGCTAACACGCTGACGTGTGACAGCAGGGTTGCGGATAGAAAAGATGCTGCACCTGTTTCCTTCAGGGATTATTGTATTGTAATGGAAGCAGTAATTGTATTAAACTTCATCGTGCAGGGCACGCTGGGAATTTGAAAACTCTTTAAATGGTATTGCTCTTTGGTGCTGTTTACTTGTCGGGCTCCCAGAGTATTGTCATCTTCTCATCTGCCAGAGCGCAGCTGTCTGTTAGCCATATTTAACTACGCAGTGGTTGTTTTGTTTACACACACCGTTATAAAACACGGTTTTAATTAGTCTGACCTCTCGACATCATTTCATTTAGACGTGTCTCACCAACTCTGAGAGAAGCAAAGGGTCGTCGGTGCTCATCTCCATAATGAGCTAGTGAGGATGGATGGAGAACTGTGGTCTTAAATTACTTCCTGTACGCAAAGGCCTAATGTACCTGAAGAGAGCTAAACGTTAGTACTTCCCATTCATCTTAGTCCGAGTTGGCAGGAAAATTACATCATGGCAACACAAAATGGTGACATGTTCATGTTATGATCACTTAAATGCACTTCACATAATAATTATGACTTCCAAGCTCTTAAGAACTTTCTAGAAGGACTAGTGCTGGATTTCAGGTCTTGTCAAAGTGATGGTATTTACAATATAATGGCAAAAAAAATCACGATTAGCAGTGGAAAAATCTGAATTAACTTTAAGCGATTTTATTTTTTCTTTTCTTTAAC
>JAUMHR010000022.1:2515174-2526728 GCA_032361145.1 Enteromius fasciolatus
TCAATGATTTATGCTAAGCTATGCTAATTTTGGGACCACCAGACCCGGCGATCGGCTGAATGGATTCAAAAACGGTACAACACATCTGTATTACTCTAGGGATGTTGGAAAATGAGCCTATTTCCAAAAAAAGTGGAGTGTTCCTTTAAAAAACAGTCCCGCGCAGACCTACCATGATCTACCATGCTCTGAACGGTTGCTAGGTTATTCTAGATGGTTACTAGGGTATTCTGGGTGGTTTCTGTGTTGCTTTGTTTATTATGTTGTTGGTATATGGTTACTAGGGTATTTTCTCCTGTTCTGTTTTATGCCAAGAATGGCAGCATAGATGCTAGGTTGTTCTAGGTGGTTACTCTGCTATTCTGTTTATGTTGTTGCTATATGTAGTTGCTAGGGTATTGTGGGTGGTTCCTCTGTTGTTCTGTTTGCTGTATTGCTGCTAGATTGATTTAATTGGTTGCTAGGGTATTATCTGCTGTTCTGTTTATTCTGTTGCGACCCACTGAACAATCGTCTTTGTCAAACATTTAAATGACATCCCCTGACAAACCAGAATGAAAGTTTTTTTTGACGTCTTTTGGACGTCCAGTTTTGGTACTGGACGTCCAAAAGACGTCACTGGATGAAACACGTCAACAAAAAAACGTCAAAAAAACTTTCATTCTGGCTTGTCAGGGGATGTCATTTCAATGTCTGACAAAGACGATTGTTCAGTGGGATGTGGTTGCTAGGTTGTTCTAGATGGTTGCTAGGGTATTGTGGGTGGTTCCTCTGTTGTTCTGTTTGCTGTATTGCTGCTAGATTGATTTAATTGGTTGCTAGGTTATTATCAGCTGTTCTGTTTATTCTGTTGCTATGTGGTTGCTAGGTTATTCTAGATGGTTGCTAGGGTATTGTGGGTGGTTCCTCTGTTGTTCTGTTTGTTATATTGCTGCTAGATTGATTTAATTGGTTGCTAGGGTTTTATCTGCTGTTCTGTTTATTCTGTTGCTATGTAGTTGCTAGGTTATTTTAGTTGGCTACCCGGGTATTATGGGTTATTTCTCTGCTGTTATGTTTATTTTGTTATTTATTCCTAGGTTGCTGTGGTTGCTAGGGTATTGTGGGTGGTTTCTCTGTTGTTCTGTTTGTTATGTTGCTGTTATATGGTTGCTGGTTGTTGCTAGGGTATTTTCTGCTGCTCTGTTTACGTTGTTGCTATTTGGTTGCTACAGTGTTCTGCATAGTTGCTAGGGTGCTCTAGGTGGTTGCTAGGGCATTCTCTGTTGTCCTGTTTTTTATGCTGTTGCCACCACATTCTGCATGGTTGCTAGGGTATTTTCGCTGTTCTGTATATGTTGCTGATATAAGGTTGCTACTATGTTTTGCACGGTTGTTAGGCTGTTCTATGTGGGTGGTTTCTCTGCGTTCTGCTGATGTTGTTGCTATATGGTTGCTACCATGTTCTAAATATTTCCTAGGTTAATCTAGGGTGTTGCTAGAGTTTTCTTGGTTGTTTGCTATGGCATTGCTATTTTGGTGCTACCATATTCTTCGTGGTTGCTAAGGTTGTGCTGTTTCCACACTGTTGCTAGGGTGTTGTTATTGTTTGGTATGGTGTAGCTAGGCAGTTTCTAGCTTGCTCTGACTGGTAGCTAGGGTGTTCTGCGTGTTTTTTATGCATGCTAGATAGTTGCTCAGGGTTCTTTTAAGATTATTCCAGACGGTTGCTAGGCTGTTGCTAGATGGTTGCAGGTGGTACATCACATTCCAGGGCATAGTTTATGGTAGGGCCACTCTTTGACCACAAAAGTGAACAAAGGTTTGCTATACTTTGATTGGATCTTGGTAGACTAATCTAAGCAAACTGTCCAACACCATCAGATAAAGATGCTAAGACAAACAACAGATATCCCTTTGAGGGCAAAAAGAAAACCTCTGGTTCTAAGCCCAGGAAAGACAAGACTTCTCATTGGTCCCCATGCAGATCCTGCCCTTCACCCATCTAGAGACTAATGCCTAAGGTTTTGGCCTGTGACCACCATAAAAATTCCTCAGGACATCTGGACGCAGCAGCAGTGGGAGATTACAAAGACAAACCCGAATTGATTCATAACTATGTTTGGAAAACTTAAAACTGATGCAAATTACAATGTATCCATTACATATTTATTCAGAGATATAAGTATTCTTAGTGACAGCTATGAATAATGCATCTGTGACACCTTTTAAATGTGTGTTTGAACTATGCCACATCAAGACATTGTCATTAATGTGAAACAAACATACCTCATTGACATGTTCTAGCAAAGATTTATCTTTCAATAATTATCGAACATTTTATGGCATTAATGTTGTGGCAGTATAATATTTTTTTTTTATTATTATTATTAAAGTTAGAAATCACTGTATAATGACAACACTTAAAAGCAGACTGACCATGTCCCTAGCCCCGAGTAGCATAAGACATGCATTACTTTGAAACAAGACTAAGCTCCATTGAGCAAATCTTTACTTTAAGGTACTTTCATCTTCATGTCCCAAACCAAGGAGTTTCTGCACCTACCTCAGGGTACGTTCATCTGCGCAATCCAGATTTTAGTTATTAATGTTCAAAGTTATTATTATTTAAAAAATTTAAAATACAGGAAATCCATGGTAGATCCTAAGCTTGCAAACTTAAACTAAATGTGGAGAGTGGGGCAGCGGAGCGTGTTAACAAGATGGTTGTTTTTGATCACAGAATGTCGTTGTCTGCCTCGTGAAGTTTGTTGATCTTAACAAATAATCTTAGATTTATTTTTGATAAAATTCAAACTGAGTTCTCATAATACCACAATGAGAAAACACATGAAATCAAACTGGAAGAAAAACAGCCGACTACAGGTAACTACAAGTAAGCTCGGTTTATCTGATCACATATACCTTGTGATATGACATAACGTTGTTGTAGAACATTGTTCTGTATCATGCCTAATCACAAGCTTGTCCAAAAATAATGGCAAAACCTGATTAATGAAAAACAATGTTTTTCTCATTAAACGTCATTTAAATTAACTGCCGCATTAAAATAAAATGTTAATGGGGGTATATTTAAATAACCAAGAAAACATGTCTGCCTAAGATCTGAGGAGAATATGTCATCACAGACACAAAAACACATGTACACTTGACCTTGATTCCCTTCTTGGCTCTCTTTCTTGATTGGTTCACTGTAATTCTTTCTGAAGGTCAGGAGGAATTGACCGTTCGAAAGCCGCCCGCATGTACTGCCTACAAATCAGAGGCTTTGCTCGCAACAACAAAACAAACATGTATGCAGACCAAAAACAGATCACAATGCACTCTCATCCACTTACGGAGTTCTAGAAAGAGGGAAAAACTAAACACTAACAAAAAAAGACCAACAACAGAAGTCCTTGCCTCAATGGGATGCACGTTACGCTCGCCTGCAGCTAGGAGATGGCAGATATTTTGCATCGTCGCACAGATGTTTTCAATTAATCCCGAATTCCCAATCGCTCCCGTGCCTTTCGTCCCGCCTCCAGCCCGCTGCGAGTAAATAAATTTATTCCGTATCTATAGCTGCAGAGCCTCGCTCAGCCGGCTCCACTCGTCCGGGCTGGCAAATGTGTTTTTTAACCTTGACTCGGAGGTGTCACTGCTGAGATAGAGCATTATTTGTCACCATGAATAGCATTTAACAGCAGCTGTGCCCAGAGGAGCCCACGGTGAACCACATGCAAAGTGCAGCATGGGAAACTTCATTAATCTCTCCGTCACTTTCACGACGCTTTTCATTAGTTATGCTGCTATCAGATCTGGCAGGTTGTGGGAGGTTGTGTGTGTTTCTGAAGCTCTAAACAGTTTCTGCGACGGAAGGACGGCGATCTGGGACACACACAAAAGAGGATGAGAGAGTTAACTTCTCTGTGAGTAAACAGCGCTGTGTCCCACAACAACACTGGGACATTCGTCACAAGCAGTGTTCAGAGTACACTAGCTTACTGCTTCCAAAATCCTGTATAATATAAAAAAGCATTTGCTATTTATTTATTAAATAAATAAACAGCTTATACTGTTTACTGCACAGTACATACATTATTTAAAAAATAATAAAACATTAAGTACATAAACTGCTTTCTAAATCCTGCTCAATATTCATGGCATTTACTGTTTTCAAAAAAATGTACAAAAAACTGCTTACTGAATCCTGCTTAATACACACAGAATTTATTATTAAAATAAATAAATAAATGAATCCTGCTCAGTATATTTTAAATACATTTTTGAATGAATAAATGAACAAAAGTGTTGTGACCCATGCATCTGCTTTTTGCTGGTTTGCTGAATCCTGTTCATTATATATGGCATTTACTATTTTTAATAAATAAATAAAAAATAAAACTACCTACTGAATCCTAATCATATAGGGCATTTTTGTTATAAATAAATAATAAATGTTTAGTGAGCCATAAATTTGCTATTTTAAATAAATACAAAAATAGCTTACTGTTTACTTGTTTACCAAACTGGTGGTTTACCAAAAATGGGTTTTTCAGTGTGTATATATATATAAAATAAATAAACATCTTAGTGATTCTTGCACATAGCATTTACAATATTTTATTAAATAATAATAATGATTAAAAACAGATTCCTGTAAATTGTCACAGTCAGCTGGATCAGGTTCGCTGGGCACTTCAGCGAACTCTGTGTGTTTTATGTCTGTTTTCACTCATGGACTCTCATCAATGAACTCATGTCTCCGCCCACTCGTTTGTTGTCTAGGTGCTTCATTGTTTGCTCCACCCCCCTTGTTGGTTGTCTTGGTGTTTGATTGTTGGCTCCACCCACTGACCTAGTTTCATGTGTATAAATCCCGAAAGCGTTTGTATGTTGTCACGGTTCATTGTTCGTGTTACTATTCATTCGTGTTTCTGGTACTTCGCTATTCTGTTGGATTACCTGTTGACGATTTCTGCCTGGATCTTGACTTTTCCCTCTGTCTCTCCCCAAGGACCCTGTTTAACGGTATTTTGACCTTTTTACTTTGTTTACGACTCTGTTTCTGCTTGTGTCTCCATTAACATTGTCTGCCAGCGCTCGATTGCTATTGTCTGACCCTGAGCTTATATTAAATTACTGTTTGCACATGAACTCACTACTTCTTCCGACCTCTTTTGTAACATAAATCATAAATCAAAAATCATATGGCATTTTCTATTTTAAAAAAAATACTATTTAGTTGTAATATAGTAAGACTAAATAAAAGACTCCTTACTATGTCCTACAAAGTATACAGAAAGAATCTTGCATTTTAAAATCACCTTTTATAAGTACAAATCAAAAAAGAGATCGCAGCTGTGATTTCCTTGTTCATTCATGGCTCTACAAATGAAAGTTAAAGTCAAGTGTGTTGCACTGTGGGATACAGGATGTACACACAAAGCTAACATACTAAGAACATACAAACATAACGCTTTTATGTAACTTGTGCAAAGTTACCCACACCTAATTTGTTGCTCCTTCATAGCAATGAAGTTTAAACAGAGTGCAAATGAAGACCTCCATCTGCAAAAACAGAGAAAAGCTTCAACAAACTCTGACAGAGACATAAGCTGACCTTTGAGGGTTTCCAGCGGTCCAAATGTGCTTTCAAAAATTCCATTGTTTCTCAGATTGTGCTCAGATTCACCAGAAAACCATCAAAACAATTAAAATATAATACTGAAACCTAGGGCTCAGTATAAACTCTACACGATCTGAGCTGCTATCCACATTCACTGTATACCTTACTATATTATAACTATTTACTTATTTGTGCACGTTTACGTTTTTATTTCTTCCAAGAAATAAACATTAGTGCATAATCTTGAACTAAAAGAGCAACACTGGTGCAAAACAATCTCCCCTCTCTCTATAAATACAACACTGTTAACCATTTCTTACTTTCACTGCGAGATGTAAACACACAAACACAAAAGCCATTTTCATATATAAAATATTATATTTAAATTCCATCAGCAGAAACGGCCTTGGGTGAAATCATTCTGCAGGAATAACACGGTGACCTGTTTGTCACAATTTCAGTCCATAAAACAATATATTCTGACATAAGTGCACAAAGCATGAACGTTAATGGCTGCTGGTGGTTGTGACTGTGGGCTGTAATGGCTGGTGTGAGGGTTTGACAGACACCTACAGATGAAGAGGTGAATATGCTGCTTACATTTAACAGAGACACACATGAAGACGACGAATGAAACATGCAGAGAGCAGCTCCCATCAAACCCTCTTCATCAGCAGCAGAGAGGAGCAGCTGTTTCAGGTCTGCTATATCAAAAACTCATGGCAAAATCAAAAGGTTACAGCGTGCTTTTTTAATCAACTAAATGTGTGCAGCGTACAGGTTGTTTTTAAAGAAGTCAAATTCAAAAGGAATTGAAATGCATATGTCATTCAAATAAATATTGTTTTACTAGTAACGTGTGCGAGAGATATATATATACTTGTGCGATGGATGGATGGGATAAGACTTGGGTGGGTGGATGGATGGAAGAATGGATAGATGAATAAGACTTGAATGGATTCATGGATGCATGGATGAAATAAGACTTGGATAGATGGATGGATGAATGAATGGATGGAATAAGACATGGGTGAATGGGTGGATGGATGCAATAAGACTTAAATGCAGTAAGAATTAATGGATGGAATAAGACTTGGGTGTATGGATAGATGGATGAATGGATGGATGGAATAAGACTTGGGTGGGTGGGTGGATGGATGGAAGAATGGATAGATGAATAAGACTTGAATGGATTCATGGATGGATGGATGAAATAAGACTTGGATGGATGGATGGATGAATGAATGAATGGATGGATGGAATAAGACTTGGGTGAATGGGTGGATGGATGCAATAAGACTTCAATGCAGTAAGAATTAATGGATGGATGGATGGATGGATGGATGGATGGATGGAATAAGACTTGGGTGGATGGATAGATGGATTGAATAAGACTTGAGTGGAAGGATGCAATAAGACTTGAATGGATGGATTCAGTAAAAGTTAATGGATGGATGGAATAAGACTTGGATGGATTGATAAATGGGTGGGTTTGGAATAAGACTTGGATGAATAGATTTTCTGCCTTGAATTTCTTTGCATTACAATTCAGCTTCCTGTTAATTCAATTCAAATTCACACTAATGACTTCAAAGGGAGCCAATTAGTCTATTGTGAACCCCACTGAGTCGATTGTATGATTTTTGCCCGGAGCAAAAATATATCACAAAGTCAGAGTGGGTTTCTTTGTTTTTTCCTCTTACCATTTACAATCGTGCCGTTGTTTTGTGAATACCTGCAGACATTATGATATTCAGGACAGCAGTATTATTGCTCCTGTGATATTTATTAATGCACCAAGATTAGTGCCCAAAACCTTCCTAACAGTAAACTCACTGTAACACACGTTCTATCATGGCATATTTCTTCATTACACATAAATCTTGTGGTAACAATGCATAAAAATTCTTGTGTTTATCCTTGTGGTCACTAGTCCAAAAATTCCCATGAGCCTCTTTTATTAAAAGCACATTTTGAGTGAGGTAACTGTACTGTGATATGGATCGCATTTCTGTTTGCATTGGTTCCCCACTTCACTCATACAGCTCTCAGAACAGAGATTAAATACTCCTTGTGCTGTTACTCTCTCATGCCGTTCTTTTTTAATAAGATTTTGCTGCGTGTAAATAGGTAGAGCTGTGAGAAAACAAGGTTGTTATTTATTGGGGCTCAGAGATGCGTTTCATGTCATGGGGCTCAAAGAAGCGTTTGTGCTTTTAACATAAGTCGCATGGAAGATCTTATCAAAGTGCTAAATACCAAAAGTGTCTCAACATTTCACAACTGCAGATAAATCACCCACATTAACCAGCTGAGCTGAATCCAATCAAACCAAGAGAACAAAACTTCAAGAGAACACCACAAAATGTGCTTTTTTAGAACAAACCAAAAGTATTCACATCTGGCCTGTCAATCATTTACTATCCTCATGACTGAGATCTTAATCGTGCACTTGTTTAAAAGAGTTGATACTTGATACTTAGTTACAAACAAATTCTTTTTTTGAAAGAATACAGTATTTCACTCAAAAATGTACATTTGCCCAGAGTGTACTCACCCTCGGGCCATCCAAGATGTAGCAGTTTGGTTCAGATTTGGAGAAATTATGTATTTCAGCACTTGCTCCGCAATGGATGCTCTGCAGTGAATGGGTGCCATCAGAAATCCAAACAGCTGATAAAAACATCACAATGATCCACACCACTCCAGACATCCAGTAAAACTAAAAGCTGCATGTTTATAAGAAACTAATTCATCAACTTCACTGTTACTTCTGCCTAAAATATGAGGCAGTAATCCATAATATTGCTTCCTTCAGTGAAAAGTCGTCTCATGATCTGAATCAAGAGAGAAATCTGCACAGATTAATCAATTACAAATGAAAACATTCCAAAATGGTTCAAAAAATGGTGGATTTTTATGTGAGAAGACAACAGGGGATGGACTTTTTTACTGGAGGAAATGTTATTATGGATTATTGATTAGTTTAGTAGGCTGCAACCACTTCAAGTTAAAAGCATCTAGATTGATTGGTTTCAAACACGCAGCTTTTCTCTTCACAAGACGTTAATTGATGGGTGGTGTGGCTTACTTGTGGTTTATTGTGATGTATTCAACAGCTGTGTGGACTACCATTCTAATGGTAACCATTCACTCCAACGAATCCAGTGGTGAGCTATGCTAAATGTAATGCAAAATGTCTACAAGTTTGTTCTGAATGAAAAACAAGCTCATCTACAGTACATGTGGGATTTTGGCATATTTTCATTTCTGAGTGAGTTATCCCTTTAAGTACTTGTTGGACATATTTTGAAACACTCGGAAATTCATGTCGTGTTTGAAACTAGATGCTCTGCACTCTCGAAGAGCATCAACCACATGGTGAAAGTCTTGTAGTGTGCAGTTCAATTTGCATTGAAGGAAGGACTCAAGCCCTATCTAGGGATTAGAATATTATATTCCATATGGGCAGCCACCTTAGCAACCATCTGGAACATCCTAGCAACTAGATATAGTGTCAGTGTGCTAAAAACACTTTAGCAACTGCTTTAGAAAGTGCATTGCAAAGTGCAAAACTCTTTAGCATCGACTTCTATTCCGAAAGGCACTACTCACACTCCTCAGAAAAAAGAAAATCACATCCGTGTGTTATATATTCTTAATTATATTTGCTCATTATGAGCAAACTTACCTTTTGTAAACATAAAAAAGATACCGTTCAAACAGTAAAATTGTAAGCAAACGTGCTGAACATCAGTAATAAGCATCTGAGTTTGTTTTCATTTGAATTATAAGTGCCGCGTCACCCATTACGCAAGAACACACCATTTCCTTTCATGGAGAAGTCTCAGGACGGGAGAAAAAAAGATGGATGTAGCCAAATCCTACAGAACCGTTTCCCAGCTGAACAGCTGATAATTAAATTCTTATGTGGGCCTGACATCATCTCCACTCCAGCATGTTCAGCTCACGGACTACACCAGATGTCAAACAGGAAGAAGTAAGTGCCTGCAGCCTAATGTAAAGATATTTCAGAAGAAGTGCTGTGAATTATCAGTGGAAGATCTGTGGTTCAGGCCTGAACTTTTACACAACCATTTAGCTTTGGCACATGTCCTGTAAATAATGAAAGTAAAAAAAAGTGAGAGGGCGTTCACACAGAACGAACAGACAAACTGCAAAGGAGGTTAGAGGTCAGCGGGGTCGGTTTTCGGCTGGTGGATGTCATAACTGCAGAACTTGTTGCATAATTTTTAAAGACATTCATCTGAATTTAGCATTTTTACAAGCAAAATCTGCAGAGAAAGCCTACAAAAAGAAACAGGAATGAAGAGAAGGATTTGAGCATCAATAGGATTGATGCACACACAAATACTGGGCAAAATAGTCCATTTTGTAACTCTTTCATGTTTCAGCAATACTTTTTGGTAGTAAAAGGACAACCATTACCATTTCTCTCTCTCTCTCTTAAAAACATTAAAACAATCTAATGGCCCATTGACTGAATTGATATGACTCTTTTCAGAATGAATATAAAACAACATTTTTCTCAAAACAAACCTCATACCCTAAAGTTATCCAGTTATTTTAAGAACTCATTGAATCAAATGATTCAATTTATCAGAATGAATATAGAATGACAACCATTCCTCACATTTCTTATAATAAACTAGATGGACATTTTGTTTCCTAAATGTCTTTGAATTTGGCCAAAATGAAGTCTTATATGCAAATTAAGTTGAATTCTCGAATGACTCACCGGACGGAATAAAAACATTTTCAACTAAATGAAATTTAGTAAAAAAAAAAGACATAGGTGTAACGCTCAGGGAAAGGTTCGTGGTCAGGAACAGAGAGCAAGACTTCAGCTGGTGATGGCAGGTAGTTACCTCGAGCTCCAACCAAGAGCAACTGGCACACGAGGCTTATATCCAGGGCAGGTAAGTGTCATGCGAGTAACGTCAGGTGTTTCTAATCAACCATTAGAAGTGTTTGAGTGTGGGTGCCTGTGACTGCTCTGGGATCAGCGCAGATTCAGAGACGGCGTGACAGAAGGACTCCTGCTCTTTATTTTTCTATTTATGTTTCGTTAAATAATAATAAATATAAATGAAGATTTTGCTAACTTTATATACTATCCTGGAAGTGCTTTTTAATTTGTCCACAAAGATAAAGATAAAAAGCCTTATATGTTTGATGTTTAATATCTCACTGGACTGAATAAAACTATTCTCAAGTAATCAGAATGAATGTAAATCACTGCTTCTCTTACTATATTGGATAGATTTTTTTTCTCCAAATGCCTTTACATTTTGCCTAAAGCAGTTATTATATAATCACACTCAAAAACAAGTCTTATCTTTAGGAATTCTTGAATTATTCTGGAACGATATAACTAAATAAAACGATTCTCAACTAATTAGAATTGATATAAATCAATGATTCACAAAAGTCTGAAAACAGGTCTCATACAGTTTATTCATCAGTTTTAATCACTGTAATAACTCACTGACTAAATCAAAAGATCAGAATGAATATAAATTAACATTTCTCCAACTTTATGTATTATCTTGGATTGATTTTCTCTAAGCATATTTAAATTTGCCAAAAATTGTTATCTTATAATAACACTAAAAACACGCCTTACCATTATGAATTCCCCAAGGACTCACCAGAGCTTGAATAGAAATGAACCAAAAATAAATAAATAAACATATTTTAATCACTGCATGATTCTCAGCTAAACATAAGTAAAAGTTTTGCAAATAACTTGGTTTCGAGAGGATCGCTGAACGAGTAATCATACACAGCTGGCAGCCCATTTACCTAATCATCCCTTGTATATTCGCGCCCAATCAGATCTCTGCCCTTCACTATAAATTCTCCCAGCTTTCATTTCCCCGCTTCTCGCTTTTGTGCATTCTTCGGAATCGCACGACCGAA
>JAUMHR010000022.1:2562814-2578820 GCA_032361145.1 Enteromius fasciolatus
TTATGTAAAGCACCTTGAATTACCACTGTGTATGAAATGTGCTATATAAATAAACTTGCCTTGCCTTGCCTTGCCTATTAATTTAAAATGCTGTAAATTATTTATTTGTTTTACTGATTAAGCTGTTTTGTTGTTGTTGATGTTTTATATATTCTATTTATTATATATATTTTGTTGCAATATAATATTTTAGTATTTGTTACATTTGTAACTATACATTTTTAAACCTTTATTTAATTATATATGTAGACTATATATGTTTATTATATTTAAAAAAACTAAAATTCTATCCTTTGTAAAATTCAACATACGCTCACAAATGCGGAAAAACACATCAACTTTGATCCGTTTGTTTTATACGTCAATCAGACAGCCTCTCTATGAGAGACAGTGACTTTGTACTGAATCTTTCACAGCTGTTTTCACACGCTGCCTCTGGTCCGTAGGGATCTAGATCTGACAGCTCTGAGATGGAGAAACTTGATGTGGATCCTATATCACATTTATGATGGCATGTTAAATCTAGATCGCTTTTTATACTGCATTGTACACATCTAATACAGACCTTTTAAACTCACCCTCGTTTTAATGGTGATATTATATCTTAGGCCACAAGCTAGTGTGATTTTAACTTGATTTTTATTGCATTTTTCTGCCTGTAATATGTTCATCTAAGTTGGATTCCGCACTGCCCCCAAATATTTTTTTATCCTAGTAAGCAAATCTGGTCCGTTGTCTCATTTCTGCAGGGAACACCCTGGGAAAAGACCGGTGTGGTTTGCACAACAGAGCGAAAATAGCATGGAGCACTTCATAATCAAATGTATTTGTGCATGCGGCGCGTGAGTGTTGACCCAGCTAGAGATATAAAAGCCAGGCTGGGGAGCAGAACCTGCCAGGTATTAAAATCTGAGGTGCCAATTGAGCTGTGAAGATAAGAATTGAAAAGGGAATAGGGAATAACCCCCTCTGTTTTATAACCTTCCCCATAATGCATTGGGACTTTACCTTGTGCATGCATCATCCGTTTGATGCAAAGTTTTTCGGGGTGTGTGTGTGCATGTGAAGAAAAGAAACGGAAATGAATAAAACGAGAAAAATAACCCTCAATGCTTTAAGTTTAATGCTCGTTTCATTAAACTGAGCTGTTATTTGTCAGGAGGACTACAAGGTTGTTTCATGCATCAAGAACAAAGCGCGACAGCAGAAGAAACCTTGGCTTTTCTGAGAGTAGGAGGAAAATGTCCCGAATCCTGAAGTGCATAGCAACTAAATGTGCTTTTATGCCAGATAATTTCAGAATGCAATACTTGCATGCCGATTACTGCAACCTGCACAGTGAATTCTATGCACTGCATGCTGTTTTTTGGTTTTTACATTTGTGATGGAAAATGTGACCTCCTTACATCATCAGGTTGCTTGTTTCATTTTAGCAAGTTTTGTCATCTTAGAAATAGATATGTTTTTTTTGCATTTAAATGTCTTCATTTTTTGGGGGGTGAAGAAGATTTGAAAAATGCACACTTCATCACTCTTAAGGCGGAAGGTAAAATACAGCAGTGAACCAGCACAGTGTTCTCTGATGGAAAATATTAGCAATTTTTTCAATTTATAAGAACCAAAGATATTATCTGTAATTCATTTTATTTAGTTTAATGTAATGCAAAATGTGTCTTCGGCCCATCACTGTTCATCTTTTCTACCTTTTTTACTCGACTGGCAAGTATAGATATATAAAAAAGCAATTGGCTAATGCAATATATAAAAATGTGTATTGTTGCATCTAACCATGTCTTTATATATTAATTAAATTAACATTTTTATTTATATAGCTATGTCTGCTAGTCAAGAAAAACACTAATTTTACATTTTAGATGAGTACTGTATGTATATATATATATATATATATATATTGTGCACAGTATGCAGAACGGCTGTATGCATATACATTGCATGCAATATGTATCCCATAATGCAATGCTCTCAATTTAGGAATAGTTCACCCCAATTATTTTTGGAAACTTTCATGAAAATATTCTCCCCCTCAGTCCATTCAAGTTGTAAATGGGTTTGTTACCTCATCAGAACATTATTTTGATCAAATGTAGCATTGCATCACTTGCTCAGCAATGGATGCTTTCCAGTGAATGGGTGCCGTCAGAATGAGAGCCCAAACAGCTGATAAAAACATCACAATAATCCACAAAAGCTGTGTGCCTGTAAGAAACAAAAATGTGTTAGCCATATGTGTCCATATACATAATCACGCTTTCTTTTTTTTAATTTTGCTTTCTCGAACAGAATCCACACACAAGCTTGATTAAAGCCGTCTTAGCTTGTAAACTGTGTTTGGATTGTGCATATTTTTCTCTTGATTTAAATGAGATGGCTTTTTGACTGGAGAAAGCAATTTGTGGATTATAGCCTCATATTTTAGTCAGAAGCTGGTTTAAAGTAAAAAAATAATGATGGATTTGTTTGGAGCTTTCGGCCTCACAAGACGCCAGCTGATTAGCTGGAGTGGTGTGGATTATTGTGACGGGTTTATCAGCTGTTTGGACATTTCCGATGTGATGAATGAGCTGCAAATGCAAAATCAACCTCCATTTTTAAGGCTAACAGATTGTATGTAGAGAAAATTGCATGCGTGGCCTACTGCAGGAATCGTGCGTGCGCACGCATGCACAGACCAAACCCAAGTACTTGTCTTTAAAAAGAATGATTAATAATGAAAATAATGAAAGATGATTAAGCAATTACTTTGATTTAAATCAGTCCGTGCCCTTGTGCGACGCCAAGTCGAGAAAACTTAATTTAGCAATGTCATTGCTGGTCACTTCAGCGGATAAGGCAAAGCAGCTTTATGCAATTTGTGTACGATGCCATGACGCGCATGACAATGCGCTTTTCATTACTTTGTGCAATTTAGGGTGCCTCCGTCTCAAATTAAAAAAGCCCAGTGCTTGGCCATCGCATGCCGCATGTCTCCTTTTGTCTTCCTCTCGGTCCAATCACATCTGGCAAGCCGTCGCCTCTCTGGCTTCGCGTTGCACGTTAAACACCAAGACCTTCCGGGTGCTTCTTAACTTTTGACTGCACTTGTGTCTCGTATATTAAACCTCGAAGGCAGGAGGACCCAATATTGGCCAGCAGATATTAAGGACGGGGATTATGAGCAGGACTGGAAAACGATGCCACGCTGGCATTTGGCGGCGTTGACGTGGCTAGCGACGGAGCCACGCCGAGAGAGAGCGCCGATAGCGCGCTAATCTCTGTTTGCAGAGGAAATTGGAGCGCGTTTTGCACACCCTGAATAGATAAGAACAAGAATGGCGTTTGAAAACTAAAAAGGAATTTGACGTTGTCGGTGCCACCTGCAAACAGCCCGAGCAAATTCGCATTTCCTCTGATGTCCCGGTTTGTCCCGGTGTGTAGTTTGATTTGTGCATATGGAAATGCACGTGTATGTGTTTGTACACAAGTGACAGCATGTGTGCACCAGTGTGTGTGTGTGTGTGTGTGCTTTCCCATTGCAGTGGCGGTTCCTTCATTTCACGCTCCGCCGCTTCTGCGCGAATCCTCTTCCCCGGGCTCATTATCGGGTCTGTTCGACGAGTGCGCGGCCGGGCAGCGCGCGGGCCAGAGCCCAATCATTATTCAAGCCCGCTGACGGTCAGCGCTGACAGCTCCATGCTGTCGTTTTGCGGCCTTATTATTCTCTCCTTGCAAATAACTAAGCAAAACCACAAAAACAAATCCTGCCTGACCAGGATCAATGAGGTACTCAGTACCCGGCGTCGTGCCGCCCGGGGGACTCTGGGGCGGAGTGGGCCTTCTGTCGCTGGAATAATAACTGCTGTATGCTCACTGTCTCTCCTCTCTCGTTTTCTTTGGCAGGGCCCACCGGTGCTCAGGCGGCCGAGTTCGGACACTTGCCCGACAACATTACCGTCCTGGAAGGAGAAAGCGTCGTTTTGAGGTGATTTCACTGCGCACCTGCATCCATCTGTCATCCTTCTCTTTTACTTTTATGATCTTAGGAAGGGGGTGGCATGACCGAAAACTAACAACATTCATTAATAAAGCACGTAATTGGCAGATGAAATGTGAAAAAGGAAATAAAAAGTCTCGATTAAACATAGATAAACACTGTCTTGCAGTTGTGGCATACTTGTATAAAGACACATTGTGAGATGATAAATCACAATTATGAGAAACAACGAGAAATATAGCTACCATTGTGATAAATTAAGTCAACTTTGATTAGCTTAAATAAAGTCGCAATTAAGAGATACAAATGCTGTGAGAAATTAAGTTATTATTATAAGTAATAAAGTGGCAACTGTAAGATATAGTGACATACACATTGTGAGATATTAAGGTATGCTTCTGAGAAATAAAGCAGCAGTTGTGAGATATTGAAACACGTTGTGAGATAATTAATCTCATTTATGAGAAGTAAAGTGGGAATTGTAAGATATGAAGATATTTGATAAAACAATTATGAGACATAAAGTGTCTATTGTAAGCTACACAGATGCATTATGAGATATTTAGTCAGTTATGAGAAATAAAGTGGCAATTGTGAGATTTTTGGTGCACAAGTCACAATTATGATGAATAAAGTGGACATTTTAAGATATAGTGACGCATTGATAGAAGTTAAGCCACAATTATGATAAATAAAATGTAAATTGTGAGTTTCAATTATGCGATATAGAGACACGCCATGGGAAGTTATGATACAATTATAAGTCATGAAGTGGTGTTTGTGAGACAAAGAACCCATAATGTGACGTACGAAGTCACAATTATGAGAAATAAAGTGTTAAATATGAAGACATTTAGAGAAACAAATTTGAAGAAAAAAAAAAATATATATATATATACTATAAAAGTATGTAAATAACATTAAAATAACACTACCAAGCTTTTGTTTGTGGCTAACAATCACCACACTTTCTTCCTCGTCTTGAGTCGTTTGGTAAATGTTTTCTTTATTTTCACAAACATTTAAATAATGCAAGGCAGTCCGGCTGCTGTTATATATACACGCTCATATCGCCCAGCTCTACTGCTCTTAACACGCTCACTCGCTGGAGGGTGCGTTTTAAACATTTTAATTTCACTCTCTTCAGTTTCCAGGCAGAAATGGCTTGGTTTCAGTCTATCAGCCAGCAATTGAACTCCTGAACCTGCTGTCAGGGGTTCATATTCTCAAAAGCACCATATTATTATTCCACGCAACGGCACCGGGAATGGGAATTGATGTGATATCACAGTTTGATACGCTGAAAGTCAAAGCTGACATGAATGTGAGTGATATTTAAGCCTTAAATGTGTCACGACTTTACGTTTAAAGAGCAGAGCAGAACAGTGACATCTAGAGGTCAGCTCTGCTCACTGCATGTCGCTCGACCGATGGCTTTACAGTATGTGGTCTGATTCAGCAGCATGCAGTTGTCAGTTATCATATGGCGGCGTTTGTTCATCGATCTGTTTATTTATTTTGGTGTCCTCAGTGTTGCTGCTTCTTAAACTAAACGGCGACGATACTTGAAGCAAATAATTGACCACGCTCTGAATTGCATTTTTGCATTATTTACAAATGCCAGCAGGCAAAAGACAAGATTATGAGCAGTGACCCAAATGTGTGGAGACAGACTTCAACTAACTGCATCTCCACACTCGGGAGTGTTTTTAATTTCAAACGCTGTCAGTCATCCGTATCGCTGCCGGTTTTTGCCACGGTACTTTTGAAACTTAGCCATTGGTTGTACAGAGAAGCTTTTAGACTTCTCAGGAAGAAAATAGCCTACTTCAGTGTAAGTCCAATAAACAAATCAGGTGATCTGGTGCAAATGGTGCTCACGATGCTCTCATAGACTCCCAGTGAAGCACATCATTCAGTCTGGACCTGGAATGACATGTTTAGAGCCTCTTGTCCAGTGAACATTGATCTTTGCACTGAAATCAATGTATTTATAGACCCCACTGAAGTCTGCAAATAGACGTATTTATTTTAGAGAGAATGTGTTATTGCATACGTTGGTAACAGATCCACCACTAACTAGTAGGCTATTTTGTCTTCTAAGTGTAATATATTGTAGTTTGAAAAGAGAACAACTAAAGTTTTAGGAAACATTAGGTAATCAAGCTTTTTTTATGATACAACTTAGTAATTATAACTAAAATGTGGCAGCCATGCATTTTTAATCATTTAATAGCCAGTGGCTAATGGCAGATATTTATTATTTTGTAATTTGAGATAATTACTCATAATTTAAAGGGTTGTGAATGAATAAATTAATTGATTTTAATTAAACTTTTTTTAATTATTAAAATGCATTGCATGCATTATGAATTTTTGTTTTTTGGTATTCAGTGTAAGAAAAGTATAAGAAAAACTTTATAAATGTAAATTAAATACTAAAAAAAAATTAATAAATTATTAATTTGAATAAGCATTGTGATATTTTACATTTTTTCACTAATTATTGAAATATATCTAAAATTTGTAACACTTTATTGCATGCATTATGAAAACAATAGTATTGAAAAACTATCTTAAGAGCGTTTTTATGCTTAAGAAATGTTATAGATTGGATTTGGGAGGACTTTTAGATTTTAAGGTAAATTAAGAAAATTAATTAATATGAAAAAAGGACAATATAATGAGCAGTGCAGTAGTGTTTGACACATTTAAATATGAAATTAATGATCTGTTTATGTAACCATGCGTTGTGAAAAGTTTTAAATACCAAAAAATGATTTAGCTTGAATAAACAATCATTTGATTAAGCAGTGATAGTGTTGGGTTATGTTAATTAAAATAATTAACCTTTTCACTGAGTTATTGAAATGATATTTTTACATGCATTATGAATAAATTTTTATAAAATGCTTGTTTCAGTTTTCATGGAAAAGTAATATTTAGGAATTGAATGCACTTAAATATCAAATAAAGTAAGTACCAAAAGAAATGAATATGAATAAATGGATAATATACTGTACATTAAAATAACTAATAAAATAATAATAAATAAAAACATATGATAACTGCCGTTTTCTCCATAGCAGCGGCATCTGTTCCACTCCCACACAATGTTGCTTCAAGGCAACAAATGTATTTCAGCAATTCCTCATGACAAATAATTTCTATGACTCTAAATGTTTTAAAATGGGGTTTACTTCACAGCAAATGTGAATCATATTTTGGATGAAGGAGAAAAGCTTTTGTGAGGGCAAAACTGCCTCCTCCGCATGATGTAGAGTGCCAGAAAAAAACATTCCTGCCAGGACATAGTGACAAAGAAGAAGCACTTTATTGGTTTATTCAAAGCCGTCCCTTCAGTATTAACCATTTTATTGTCATCTTATGTGCTTCATAACTGAATTTAACATTTGAGGTGGCGTACAGTAGAGGATTCATGCATGTATGTCGACTATTTGTGCATTGCTAAACATCCCACCACTTGAGATCTTTTCTGGTGGAGTCACAGTATAGTCTGAAAACAATCAGCACCAGTCTGAATTAGTCAGCTTAATGAGCTAGTTAATGACCCGGACCTTATGAGCTAGTTGTAACGATTACCAAAGAAACATTGACACAGAAAGTTTCATACTAGCACTCATTCAATGACATCACATTAATTGCCTATGAAAGTTAGTCTATAGATGCTATATTTTATCTCAAACAAATCAAAACAAGCCTTTGAGGGATAGAAATTAAATTTTCGGAACATTAACGCACGTCTACAGCCCTTTTTTGTTTTTGTCAAGTTGAAAAAAGTTAATTTCTGATTAAAGTATTTCTCTTAAATGTTAGTGTTTTAAAAGTATGGTTTGATTTCGCTATGCAAAAATATAATTTACATTTTTGTTCTTGTGATTATGTTGTGAAATATGGCTTTATTATATAAAAATATAAAGCCATTAAAAAACAGATTTGTTTGGTTTGTGTATTTTAATTAAGCAAAAGATTTATTGTTTTTTATTTTCTATAAATAAAAACGTTCACACATTTCATACTGTTAATTCAGTGAGATCACAGTAGCTGCCTCTGGAAGTTATTTTATTCAAAACAAATGAAAACAAGGCTTTGAGCAAATAAATGTTATTTGTGAACATCTGCCCCCTCACAAAGATGTTTTTATTCACGACAGGTTGAATGAATGCTCTCGACCGAGTCAATTGTATCTGCCACAAACTTGTTCTTTTCAATCTTGTCTCTTTCTTAGATGCAAGATAGACGAGGAGGTCACTCACAAGGCGTGGTTGAACCGCTCCAACATCTTATTTACGGGCACAGATAAGTGGTCCCTGGACTCCCGCGTCTCCCTGGTGAACAACAACAACAGCGACTTCTCCATTAAGATTGAGCGAGTGATGGTGGCAGACGAGGGACCCTACACATGCAGCTTCCAGGCCAGAAACCAGCCCCGTACGGCCCACGTCTACCTAATCGTTCAGGGTATGTTCTCTGCCTGCCACTCACAACTAACTAATAAACACAAAAAGAATTGCAATAATCAAAAAAATTTGCAAATGCAACAGGGGCTAAATATGAATGGTTTCTAAAGCAGTTTCCTCCAATTTCACAGAAATGTGTGTACATTTGGTGATCAGAATTTCAATAGAAGATCTATAGAAATAGAAAAAAGTTGGCAACTTTAAATCTCACAGTTGTTAGGAATTGCATATACAGTAGTTTAAAATACATGTCACACAATGCAACTTTATGTCACAAACATTTTGACACTAAAACAGTTTTATATATTGAATTTAAATCTCAAAAAAGGAAAGGATGTGACATATGCAAAGTTTAATGCAAATTTTTAATGCTTTTCTATTTTTTTTTCTGATGAAATTAATTCTCTTAAAATGTTAGTGCTTCCAAAATATGCTTCATTTTCTGTATTTTCTTTTGAATTTCTCATGAAATGTGGCCAACTTTTTTGACATAAAAAGTCATAAAAACGTTATAAAATATCTTTATTTGTTTAAGTATTTATGCAAAATATAATTTATTATTTATTATTTATTTCTTTTGATTTTGTGGTGAATTGTGATCAATTTTTTATTTTGGTGTAACTAATTAATTATTTAATTTATCCCTTTTTGTTTTTTAATTTTATGAGATTTGCCCATGCATCACTTAATTTTGTCTGACATGATGCATTATGTAAATGCTGTATTTATTTGACCCTGAAGCACTAAATGTAACATTTTTCAAAAATTGTGTAAGCTTAAATAAGTAAGCTTTCCATTAATGTATGGTTTGTTAGGAAGGAACAATATTTGGCTGAGATACAACTATTTGAAAATCACTGTTAAAGTTGTCCAAGTGAAGCAATGCATATTACTAATAATCAAAAATTAAGTTTTAATTTATTTATGTTAGGAAACGTACAAAATATCTTTATGGAACATGGTCTTTATATCAATCATTTTTGGCATAAAAGACAAATCCATCATTTTGACCCATACAATGTATTTATGGCTGTAGTTACAAACGTACCCCAGCAACTGGTTTTGTGCTCCAGGGTCACATATGGCATTATTTTTATCCTAATGTTTTTGATCAAACAATGTTCTTTTTTTTGTTCTGGTTGCACAGTGTATTGACCAATGCTACGCAGTTTTGTTTAATGCATAAAAAGTGCATGCAGTTGTGAATATACTCTCAGTGATTCACAGCTCAGATAATTACATTCACAACCGGGTGATAATCATCAGCTTGTTCTCCTTTTTGCCGAGGCGCTCATACGAAGCAGTTGCACAAATCAACATTTCCTTGAATGCTGGTACCAAAGAAAACAAGAGTGGCTGACACAGATGTGATCAGGATCCGAGGGGTGGTTATGGTCAGTAATCTTCCAGCGGTGCTGGGCGGGACAGGGCCGTGCCGACCATCAGCATGAGTAAAAGGTCCTGAGATCTAGCCTGACATGATTCATTGGCAGCAGACCGATCCTCTGATGGATTGCCCGTGTCCCTCCCTTTACTCCAACCCCGTCGGCTGAAAGTTGTCAATTGTTATGTATATTGCGCCGTGCATGGTGCACAAGATTGAAAATATCAAAGCGAAGGAGTACGAAAAGGAGGGGAAAATGCATCTGGAGTACATTGTTGGCCAGAACCATCTCGCCCAAACACAGGCTTTTATCTGCCGCACGGAGCTTTGCAGACAGATGACCATATTTGCTCGATACCATTGTGCCCTCAATTTTAGTCTTAGCGCGATATGAGCGAAAATAATTACACCCCCCAGTCACTCCTCCAACAGCAATGGATCTGCTTGGGTTCCAATCTTAAGTTTATCGTCAGAAGTATTTCGCCCCGTTAGAAACCTGAGAAATGGACTGCTTGAGAATGCCTCGCAGGCCAAATGTGTGGCCATCTTCATTAAAGCTCTGATCATAGGCCATTTAAATTCAAGGGCCGGCTCATTATCCAGCCAGCATTATGCATTGCCCTCTGCTTTGGGAGTTTAGGCCAAAACAGCTGATTGGAATCATTTATAACCCCTGAAACAAACAACACATCTAAGGAAAATGTATGCGGCTAAACTATGGTTGATTTTTGACGTTGTTTATTCACTCTGTTGTTATAATGAAGCATAATTAAAACATCTCTGTTGCAGTGCCTGCCCAGATAGTGAACATCTCGCAGGATAAATCCGTGAATGAAGGCGATGACGTCAGTCTTTTTTGCCTGGCGGTGGGCCGGCCGGAGCCGACCGTCACCTGGAAGGACTTCAAATGTGAGTATTACTGCTGGCGTTTTTTGTTAAATGAAGGTCAAGTTATGTGCATTGCATTGTGGGATACTGTTTACACAACTTGAACTTATTTTCTGAACTTTTCTTTTAGTGGAAAGATGTCATGAAATCTTGATGCAGAGTCTCATTACTGTAATGCCAAAACAATACCATAGTGTAAAGAAAATAATGCAATATTTAATAATAAAAAATATTTGTATTATATTTATATTTATTTTATTTATCCTGATAAAAAGTTATATGCATCAGTGGTCCTGAAAAATATGCTTTGTTTATTTATAAGCTATTTATATTTATGTTTTTGTGTTTTAATTATACAAATTCAATTAATTAATGTTTTGCTTTTGATTTTGTAGTAAAATATATTATATATAAAATAAAATAATGATAATAATAATAATAATAATAAAAAGAAGATAGTATAATGAAATCCTGGTCACATTTCATCCCCAAAAAAATATAAAAATAAAATAAAAGCACTACATATAAATACACACATATACATGTTTAACATGTTTATATTTTATTTTGTTTTTAGATTTTTCTTGGGATGAAACGTGACCAGGACTTCATAAAATTATCTTCTTTATATTATTATTATTATTTAATTTATTTATGTATGTATATATATATATATATATATATATATATATATAATTAGTATTTTTTTTTTTTTTTTTAATTTATGTAGAATTTAATATCTTATTTTTTTTCTTTTGATTTTGTGGTTTTCTTGAGATTTAGCTGCATGACTTTGTTAAAATGTTTTGCTTTATAGTTGTTTTGTTTTTTTACATGAGGTTAAATATGATTTGTCCACATACATCACTTGATTGTGCTTTGACATACTGTGTATGTATGCCATTTTCCATATGCTTTAAATCAAACAAGTTCTTTTAAAACCAATAATATTCTGTTTGTTCTGATTGATATGTTGACCCGTTTTGTTTCTGGGGTATCTCGTGTAAGAAATGTGCCTACTACTGCACAGTACACTGGAGAAACAGAAGAAGTAGCATGCAACTATGAACATAGTCTCGGTGATTTACAGCTCTGATTTCATTATAAATGATTATAGCTACAGCCGGGGGGATAATTGTCAACATGTTGCCATCATTATCATCTTTGTCACCATTATCATTCTTGCCACAATTTTAATAATCATGGTTATGATTAACATACTATTTATAAGTTTCATTATCGTTGATATTAGCTGCATTCATTTCGAGTGGTCATGATAAAACACGTAAGAGGAGAGGGCATTTTTATTTAATCTTTTCACGATATGATTATCATCATTTACTGTCATTTATTTTTCAATTGATCCTTAGTCCTTTGAAATCAACTAAAGAGTCCCTCAGCCTGGAAACAGACCAGCGTCACATGAATAGAGCAGCTGAGCTCAGATACTAAACCTCTAGCGTGTCCATGTAGTGTACGCTCACTATATCTGTGCTTATTGTACACATTCAAGTGATCCGGTCACAGATGATCACCCGAGCACATTTTACGCTTGGTATTCACATGCATCTCAACTCTGTCCAGTGACCACTTCACTATCAAGGGAAGGCTTTTTGATTTCATGAAAGCTTATGATTGATGTTGCCAAAAATGTTGTAAAAATGACGTGCATTTGGGACACACACTCTATCAGACGGTGACTTTCTTGGAAATCAAATCTACGGCACTCTTAACATCATTATCTAATGGATCGCAAAAGTAAAAGCATAATTCACAATTTCCTATAAATTCTCATTACTGCAATGCCAAATATATACCATAATGTTTAAAAAAAAAAAAGTCAGTTATTGTTTAAACTTATTTAAATATATACACGATGGTTGTAATAATAGTTTATTCTGGAATTTTTTTTTTTATAATATTGTTACTGTATAACTTTACTGTATGTATACATTATGCGTTTCATTGCTTTGAGGCAGTTACGAATAATCCAATATATTGGTATGTTTCCAGCAAGTTTAAAATAAAAATAGATATAAATTAAATGTAATAAAATAAATTCTAAATATAATTAAATATCAGTAATTTGCATATTTATATATTGTTACATTTTTATATAGATATATGTGTGTGTGTGTGTGTGTGTTGATTTTTAAATGTGTGTGTATATATATATATATATATATATATATATATTATTTATAATATTTGTTTTTCAACATTTTATGCAAGTCTCATAAATAAGATATATATATATATATATATATATATATACAATTATTTTTTAATTTTTAATTTTTTTTAATTTAGGGGGTGAAATGTCATGTGTTTTTTGTGAAATTGTTCCTCATATCATACTGCATTTTTGCATGTATATGTATATGTACAGCCTTTTCCAAATTTGTCATTCGAATGATTTTTTTTTTTTAAAAAGCGAAGTTTCCAAATATATTTTAGGCACAGTGATTATGTCAAATTATGAGTGGATGTGGATGCATTTAATCTTAAAACACTAGACTTTTAGTTGTTAACACTGATCGTATCATTTGAGATGGACGTTAATACCAGCTGCGAACAAGGTCAAGGTGATCTAGTTATATTTCTTTGCTATGAAATAGAATGCGTCACCTGAAGGGATATTGCTGCTTTGAGTCTTTAGTTTTAATTATGAATAATAGGATCTATTGTTTTGTGTCCATTAAATACAAAAATGAAGCGCAAAAAAAAAACAGAAAAGCATAGATGTGTAATATAAATAACGTATCGTATTGCGTATATTAATTCCACTGATACCGCACACTGTGACATATACCATTATCATGATATAGAATTTCTCCTACTCTGCATATAATGGTAGTCATAGCTTGTCTGCAGATCTTTGGGTCTGCTCTGTTCCTCACTCAGCACTTCCTCTGCACCTCATAACCCACCGGCGCGGCAGAAATAAAGAGAGGGGCGTAAAGCGAGACAGAAAGAGCCACATTGTTATTCAGCGCGAGTCACTGCGGTGGAGCTATTGGTTGCCAGCAACTGGGCGAGAAATTGGGCGTGTAGATTCGGCCAAAGAAACACAAAGCCATCTGGACCTGTACATCACACTGTGGGGAAGCAGACAGGGTGCGATGACATCACAATCACACACCTGATGCGCTGCTGACAGGTGACACGCCCACTCTGCCGGCTCACATGCACGTCCATGTGCATTGAAACCGGCATTAATCATGCGTTCGACGGGTCCGTTTCATTCATTAGAGCGACCACCCACACACAGTCTGTCCAGTACATGTTAACTAGCACGTCCAGGCTGCTTCATGCTCATTTAGATGAATAGAGTATAAAATAAAACCAACAAAAAGACACAGAGATGCTCATATTCGTGTCGAGAGGCAACTGGTAACAATGTCATTCAAGGTGACAGCAGAAGATTTTTTTCGGAGCCTCACAACTGATTTCTTCGCATCTCATAGAATGTAGATATAATCCTAACAGGATGATGGTTGATTCCTGTGAACACTGAGCACCTTTGTGCAGCATAAACCCTCTCTAATGTGATTTGTGAAATATAGCTGCATTATGAGACTCACATTTGAATGGAGAATGCCTTTTAACCCTATAAATCCTGCTGTAGATTTGATACACAAATGATAAAACGTTGATGGAAAAACCTTATTGCTGATAATGAGTGACCGCTGAATTGTATGTTTATTTGCATTTTTTTTTCTTGGTGTATAAATATCAGCATCTGTGTCAAATTGCATATTTTTGCTCAGTTTGTGCCTCAGAATTTATATATAATATATTAGTGCTGTCACACATTAATCTTGTAACAAAAAATTTTGTTTATATTATATATGTGTGTACTTCGTATATTTATTAGCCTATGTACATATAAATACATACAGTAGGCCTATATATTTTGGAAATGGTTACATGTATTTACATGTATATATTCATATAAATGTTATCATATATAAATATTTTTAATATATAAACTTAACATTTTCTTAAATATATACATACATGCATGTGTGTGTATTTATATATACATAATAAATATACACAGCACACACATATAAAGTAAACAAAAAACGTTTATTTTGAATGCAATTGTTTGGCAGCACTTTTATATTCATATATATGTATGTATATATATATATATATAAACACATTTAAATTGAGAAAGTAAACAGAATTCAGAATTTGAATCTAACAAATTCCAAGAAATTCATAGAACTTTCTTTTTTAAAATAATAAAGCAAAGTCAATTAGATATCTATAGATAATTAACCCTGTGTGTTTGTTGTTGTTGTTGTTGTTTTAGGCATCCCTCTTTGATTTGATTCCATCCAGTCATTGTAAGTGTTTCTAAAGCTGATTTTGTCACTGAAATCTTCCAGCTGCAGCGGAGCACAAATTCGTCTGGCCACTTGGGAATGCGCTTGTCACAACTGTGAGAAATAAATACAAATAGCGTCTACTTAGTAAGCATCTCAGCTCGAAGCGAGCAAGACACACCAGTCTCTTTACCTGTAAACCCTCTTTGTCAGGATAAGATGATTTTTCCCCCCCAGCGGGTTGAGGCGGGTGCTCAGTCGGCCTGACGAAGATGTCACGGGGGAACGATATTTATTACGCTAATGGAATGAGTGAATAACATTGCTGTAAACCCTAGCGTGTGCGCGGTCTGTGGCGTCGGCAGCTGCAAATAATCCTCTACAGTTCAGTAGCTGTGCTAATAATCCTCTGGAATAATCTTCAATTAGAAAAGGTGGCGAATTTGTGGAATAAAGTCCCAGCGTTTGTGAATTAAAAGGTGTGCGGTTGCCTTTGTGTTTCCCGTCCCTCCATTGGCTGAAGCCAGAGAGACACTACTAAGAAGTGGATTATTCTGGTTGACACTGAGATTTTAGTTTTTAACAGTTCTGACTGTTATAGATGAACACGGTCGCATAGAAGCCCATTTCCAGCATGGGATCAAAACATATTCATACTTCATCTACTTTTTTTTACATTTCTTTTATAAAGAATTATAGGATACTAAATCTCAGTTCTGAGAAGAAGCGTTATGCCAGATTTGTGAGATATAAACTTGGAACTGTGAGAAATAAAGTCATAATTGTTAGATATAAACTTGCAATTTTGACTTAATCGTTAGGGCTGGGCAAATATACGTTCTCGATTTGTAATCGCGATCAAATTAAGTTCGATCACGGTGATCAGCTGTGGTTATACTTTCTCGATCACGTGCATAACATGCTGCAG
>JAUMHR010000022.1:2594631-2608120 GCA_032361145.1 Enteromius fasciolatus
CACGTGGTACTATATCATTTTGCGGAAGGATGAAAATGTTAATTTAAAACAAATATGCCAATAAAATGTTTCAAATTCATTTTCATGTCCAGTTTTTCCGTATAAGCGGGATAATGATACAAGATCACACTGTCGGGGCTTATTTCTGCGATGACTATCGGCTGCCTCTACATTATCCCTTACATATTACCTGAATATAAGCTGAACAGATAACTAATGTTTAAATTTATATAGCGTTTTTATGTAACTCCAATAAACATTTGCAATTTGATTGAAATAATGATTCAAAATCACCCATTTCTCCCAATTAAGAGAAAAAATATTGACATTGACGGACAGCTCTGGCGGCCCCCCAAACTATTTCACCATCACACCGGGCCCCCCAAAAATCCTTTACTATACTGGCTATCCACAAAACCAGTTTAATGCAAACTGCACTCACCATAGAAACCACACATAACATGTCATCAGCGTATGGGCAATGGGAGGAGATCGAGGGGCTTTTGTTAAAACAAAGGATGTAACTCTTCCTCTGCTTTGGCACGGTCATCAAACAAACAGCGGCAAGCAAAAGTCAATGCAGCACGCTGTGGCACAACTACTGGGAAACGCTGAGCACTTTGATCAAGTGACTTCATGCTCTCGAAAGGTTCGAAAAACTGTTTATGCAACCTGCGCGGGAAAACAGCATCATTGTGGCCTGTACCCACCCACCTGTAGCATTACCTCAAAATGAGACATGACAGGGGCTTCCCCTCAACAGGGGCCATTCACAGATTCATGACAGGAAACATCTGGTGTTATTAAACACATGGAGCCATGTCATATTTAGCATCAAACCTAATAAAACCCACACAGGTTAAGTCTCTTCACGGTCACTGGCTACTTAGTTCCCATAGCACAGACTCACAGGATCCACTGAATCGCAGAAAACAGTCATAAAAACGTCATTTACAATATAACGATGAATGTCACAAATGTCACATTTAGCAAATTTTGGATGGATAAATGTCTTACACTTTCAGAAATAAAACTTTGGTTTAACCTGATGAAACTGTGACTGAAATATATTGCTGTAGAGTAGAATGTGCTTCGCAAAGTAAATGATACACATAAAAAAAAAAACATGAAAGAAAAAAAAAAACAACTGTAAAAGTTAAGATTTTAAATTAATAAGACAGTTTTTTCGTCAATTAATTAACATTTAAAGATTAAAACAAAATCCAGAAAATTTTAAGCACAAGAAAACTGAATCCAAGTGCGAAATGGAAAAATGCCACCTTAAATACCACCTTAAACTGTTAAATTGCAAATATTTTTCATGATTTCATTTCACTGCATTTTGAGCGATTAAGTCAACCATTAAAACAGAATCGAACTGGGAATTTTTTTTATAAAATTAACAAATTGAGTGAATTTAGAGAAAATAATTCAATGGAATCTGTACAATTACTTATTTCTCAGCAATAGCACAGAACCACTGCAAATGTTCTAAGGGAAAATCCAATGACTTTCTTCACAAAGCCCCTTCAGACAGGGGTATTCCATAGGTGACACACAATGCAGACCCCTGAAATGTCACCGTATTAGTAAACACAGAACAAGTATCATTCCAGAGAACAGCCACAAGGCAAAGGGGATACAGGACTTCAGGGAAGTGCACTTAAAATGGGAAATTTGCAAGGGATGAACTTCTGACCTTGATGCCAGTGAGGTTATGAGAGGTCACTCGTCTGACCGGAGTCTAACCCACTTACTGTTGCTTACATGAGGAACCACCCTCATCACGTCTGACCAGTGCTTCATCACATCACAAAATGACTCATAGTCAGCCTTGAAAATGCCCAGGATGAGGCACAATGAGATAATTGCTCTGATCTAAACCACACTACAAGACATGTACCAAGAACAGTACAAACACGCGCTCAGTATTTCACAGAAATGCTTGAAACCTAATGAGAATTCTAGTGGAAACGTTTTTGAGCAGCTTAAACGCAGAAATTGGCTCATCCTGGCTTTTCACAACCAACAGGATAATCTGAGGTTACCTTATCACCATAAAATCAATTACTTCAGTTTTTGACACAATAACGCCAAGTCTACTAATTAATCACTATTACTAATCAATAATTCAGACCAATTTGTGAATCGTTTTGATAAAACAAGAGACACAAAATAGCAAGATTAGACCTCGCTATGACTTCCACCTATTCAAGACCAATACTGACACACAAAATAATGTAAAGTAGATTATTAAAAAAAAAAAAAAATTCACAATTGTCACAAAAAGATTTCATGCATTTTAATGACATTTCCAGTCCTGTACGGTTTTAAAACTCCCAGATATCTTTAGGTTTTTCATGGGGACTTAAGAATACTTAGAAGAATAAGTGTGAAAAGTAATTTTGAAAGGTTTTATAGAAACGTGATGTTCACAACAATGACAAAGTTGTGAGAGATTGTGGTTGCCATTTCTTAGAGATGTCAAATACAGATGCAAACACCTGCTCAACCATCAGAAGCATAAATGTATGTATGTACTGTAACATTTAACACATGTCAAAATACAAATGTGGCCCTGGAGCACCAAACCATAAGTATATATATTAGTATTTAAGTATATATTTTTGTACATTTCTCTTTTATGCCAAAGATTACTAGGATATTAAGTAAAGATCATGTTCCATAAAGAAAATATGTACATTTCCTACCCATATAAAGATATCAAATGCTATTAGTAATATACATTCTTTTTGCATTTCATTGCATGTATGTTTATTACATTTGAATGTGAGTGAACCCTTATTTGATAAAATGTGAAGTTATTATTCATATAACACATTTCATTTTTGAATTGTTGTAAGTTAAAAGAACACGGATTATTGTTCTACAGCTGTTAAATGGTTTCTATACAGAAATTCAGATTGAATTACTAATAAATCATTCAGAACAACCTGTGAATCGTTTCGACAAGACACACACAACACATAATTAGATCTCTCAAAAATCAATACTAAAGTAAAGATCACGTTTCATTAAGTAAATTTACAACCATAAATATCTCAAAAATTATTGTCTTATTAGTAAATGACTTAATTGGTACAACTCCAAAAGCGATTTTCTCAATATTTTGGCTTTTTTGAACCCTCAGATTCCAGATTTTGAAATAGTTGTATCTCAGCCAAATACTGTCCTATCCAAACAAGCCAGGCATCAATGGAAAGCTTATGTATTCAGCTTTCAGGTGACTATTAACATGTATCCATTCAATTCCTCGTCATGACGTTGCAAACAGCCAATGTGCGCAAAAGACCCAACACCATATACACACCTGTAGTTCCGATTTCCATTCATGAGGTCTCTGTCCGGTTCCGTCCCCGGCTCGCAGTAGACGAACTTCAGAAACTCTACGGTTCCGTTAACGGTTAACCCAATGCGAGCGTCTCTTCCCGGTTTACAGACTCCTAATCCAGCGTCCCAGAAGCGCGTAACGTTATATCAGAAAGGTTCGGTACCTCCGTATGTGGCTCGAACTATCCGGTCTGGATTTCTGGTTCGGTTGACAGATTGACGTGACGGCCAGCTAGCCAGCCAGCTAAGACGAGAAGTTCCCCAAAACACAGTCCCGAATGGCTGTTTCTGTGACGGCGACGCCTTCAGAAACGCGTCTTTGGAAAGACTGAGGCGGTTTATTGAGGTGTTATGACGTTGTAGCGAGTAAAAGTCAACTTATGTCGCCTCTGCTCTTCGACACAGCTAGCCTGCTACTGCTAGTGGCCAGGCTAACCAGCTAAGCTACATTCCCATCTATGAGGGGAAAAATCCGCGAAAGTCCCCGATCCTCCATGAATTCCGTCCTCGAAGCTCGAGGTTCTTCGATAGCGCGTATTCCCTTCGTTTGAAGCCGGCGGTGACACGGAATAAGTTGGGAGTTGAACTCTCTCGCAGGGTTTCTCTGACACTCAGAGCCTCTGCGAGACTCGCTTCGGCTAAATATGGAGCGTCTGATCCTCCGCGAGCGCGACGCACGGACCTGCCGCGAGAGCCGCGCGCTGATTGGCTGCGAGGGAAGGGACGGGGTTTGAGGCAACCTCATCACCATCATCATCATCAACGTATTAGGCCTCACTGATTCGCAAAATACTTCGCAAAACCATTCAGATCTATCTATCTATCTGTCTGTATGCCTATCCATGTTGTTCTAAGAATGTTACATTCCTATTGAAAACTGAACGATCTAAAGATTATTTTTGTGCTGGTTATACAAACGTTAAGAACATTCCAAATATTATGGGAACGTTACTTTTGAAATGTCTCTGAACATTCTAAAACATTTTTTAAAAATTCAAACAATCTCAACTGAAATATTTCAACTAATTTTTGTTTTAAGAACGTTTTGATAACGTTGACAATAACGTTCTCTGAACGTTCTAAAGGTCCAGTTTTTAACGTTTCTTGGTTATACAAATGTTAAAGGAAAATTCTATTTGATCATTTTGCAAACATTATGGTAATGTTTGAAATGTCTGAACATTCTAAAACTTTAAGACAAACGTTCAGCTAAAAGGTTTATGAAAAAAAAGTTCCATGAACAATGTTGGACAAATGTTTTGTGAACATTATTAAAGACTAAAAAAATAAAGACTATCTATCATCAACAAAAACTGTTCGGAGTATGTTTTGCTAATGTTCCTACTAAGTCATAAAATATGACATTATTTCTAAGTGTTCTCTAAACAATGACAATTTTTTAATTGTTCAAAAATGGGTTTTTTTCTTGGTTACACAGAAGTTAAAGGATGTTTGTAAAACCAATAACATGAATTATTTATCTTAACTTATTTAATAAACCACAAAAGATGAAAATCCTTCGTAAAACCATTATTAAATAAACTAGCATTCAGTTCAGTGCAATAACTTATGTAAGAATGAATACTGATAATATAAATTATGGTGTTACGGTACAGTATGAATTATGGTATGCATTTAATAAAACAGAATAGATGATTTTACATTGAAACTAATCATGAAATCAAAATGGACCACAATGGCTTTGCTGGGGTAATTAAGCATGCAAGTTATTCCAAAGAAAAACATTGTCATCATTCATCAAAAGCTTGCTTTTTCAATTTGAAATCTGGTTTCTGTTTAAAAAAGTTGTATTTTGGAAGTAAATGGTTTGTAAATGCATAGAGTTAGATGTATGAGTAACAAATGATACCCAGGATTCATCCAACGATGAACAAAAGTCACTGCAAAAATAAGTAAATAATGAAATACAGTTGTATATTTCAACTCCAGCCCCTCACATCTGAAAACAGGACTCAACGCAGGATTTAATAAAAAACAACTTTTATTTTCTTTAAAAAATAATCGTCCCGAACAAAGTCCTCTCACTATTACATACAGAGCCAAAATGACTTGCTTATGTGTTCATTCATTGAATCTACTGGGAAGTGCTATGATGCGGACTGTTCTTTATCAGTGGCTTAATATTGCTTAAACATTGAGGTCGGGTGAAGTTCACTCTCCAATTACTCCATCTTCTTCTCCATCAGCCATGAGGTGCTGTGGCTTCTGAGAGTCAAGTACTGCATCAGAATATTTAGTCTAGGACAGACCGGATCAATATTGTACAGCGGGAATCAATAAAAATCACCTCGTTGGCTTGGTAAAACCTAATATATAAAGGCATGTCTTTGTATACATTTCATAAACGTGAGTTAAAATAAAACACGGTCAACCGTTACATTAAAATCCCTTTGAATTTCAACAAACGTTTTAGGTGCTTTGAGGCGAGTCTTTCAACAATACCACCTTGTGGAGACTCGTAGCCACTTTTTACAGCTGTAAAAGGTTTCCTTAAAGGGAAGGTTCACCAAAAAATGAAAACTCTGTCATTATTTGTTCACTTGTATGCAGCTGTGGAAGAAAAAAAAAAAGAACGATCTAGATTGGTAATGACAGCTTTTTCATTTGAAGGCAAACGGGTGAGAAAGTATGGCATCAAAAGTTAGTACAGGCTCAGTCTTAATATGATTACTAAGAGGCTCCAGTTACAACACCAACTCAGTTTAAACATGCATTTCATACATCCACCGTATGACATGACTACACGGCATAATGCTCCCCTAACCTGTGGAAAAGGCGTTTTCCGGCATGCACAGGGCAAAAAGGTGCAATGATACTGGCAAGTGTTAAATGTGCTTGTTGGGAAGAATGTGGCAGTGTTACCAACGGCACGTTTGAAAACAATGCAGAACGGCTATGACGTGTAGTTACGACTCAACGGCCTTCGTGAGCCTGTGTGGGAGAGAGGACAGGCTCACTATATACAAACAGCTATTCCTGCTTTGTTCCAGCTCCTGGCATCTCGTTCTCTTCTATCATCTTTAAAATGACGTGCGGTGTTCTTTATGACCGCTCTCAGTGACCTTGTATTGCTTCATGTACAGAGGCCAGTGGAAGAAACAGTTTAAAGGAAAAGTTCACCCAAAAATGCAAAAGAGGCCATTTATATATGTATGTGTGAAGAGTTCATTTGAAAAAAACACGTTTTTGTATTATGTTATCATGTTTTTAATTGTTCTAGTTTGCTATTTTTAGTTATTTTTATATATTTATATATTTGATAGAGATTAATTGGAAAGCACAATGAAAAAACAGTTTTTGCAAATGAACTCCTCCCATATATATATATACATTACACACACACATTTTTCTGTTTTCTACACAACAAATGATGTATGGTCATTTATACCACCATAAAAATACTGTCTTCCAAGTCTTCTGAATTCACATACTACATTTATATAAGAAACAGAGCAAAATTAAGTGATTATTAACTGATTGCAGCTCTCAATCTGCCGTCAAACGATTAATCACATTCTAAATAAAACTATTTTGTTCGCATAATATTATACTGTGTTTTTTTATGTGTATATAAACACATAAACATGCATGTATAAAAGTAAGAAAAATTTTAATACATGTTAATATATAGAATATAAATGTTATGAATAAAAAATATATACATGTAAATACATGTAAATATTTCTTAAAACATATGCTGTATGTGTGTGTGTATTCAAAATAAATATCCACAGTACACACGCATATATTGTGTAAATAAAAACTTTGATGCAATAAATCTTGATTAATCGTCTGACAGCAGTGAAAAACCCCTCAAATGTGTGTCTTTTTTTTTTTACACAAATCTAAAATATGAATTCCAAAATTATAATATGCAAGTCATGCAGACAAGTTTTACGACACATGGAGCTTCACATTATCAATTATGGGAGAAAAAAAAAATTGCAATGACACAAGAGTGCATACATTATTTTAAAAATCATCATTCTTGGGTGAACTGTTCCTGTCAGTTCAGGAAGATTTATGTGCACTGGAAGTAAAAAAAGAAGCGAGCAAAATCATAATTTCTTTAAGTGCAAGTAAACTGCACGTTCTACAGACGAGGGCCTTTTTTCACCGGTTGGCATGGAGTTTGGCTGGTGTGTAATGCTGGTTTCGGTGTCATGCTGATGTGAGAGTGCAAATGCTGCGATGCACTCAGTGGTCCATCTATCGTTACACTAATTCGGCCACTCTCTTAACTAACGGCGAGTCTAAAATCAATCCGAGACACCTGCGGCTTCTGCTACAGTCGATCACTGCCTGCGCTTCTTCTGGGCTCGCGGTGCCTTGCGACTAAAACTAAGTGCTAATGTACCATGTCATTCACAAAAATAATAATAATAAAAAAAAACTTTCACAACAATACAAATAATGCCAAGGGAAGTAAACAGCGATTCCTCCACTTCGGGCGTTTGAACTCTGGTGTCAGGTTAAGAGGCAGCTTTGTGGTGGCATACAAAACGACAGCTTCGTCTGCGTTCCTTTCCTCAGTATTGCATACATACATACATACATATGGGAGTGCGAAAGTAGTATACAGTAATAAACAATTAAATAAAAAAAGAGCATAGTTCAGCCAGATTCAAGGAAACCCAAAGTGTGAGACTTCACGTCGTTTTCTGTGGTTTTTGTGGGACTGGTAGCACCCGGTGAACTGGCAAAGGTTTGCTTAGGCAAAGTACATGGTCCTCAGGGTGTCGTGGTGAATCTGCACCGCTTTGGCCAGAGCCTGAGGATCCCGACCGTTACTCTGTCCAGAGACGTGACTGCCTTCCCCGCTACCAACACAGAGACCAGATAAAGGTTGACTTCAAAACTGATACGCATTAGAGCATCAAAAGTGGAATTATGATGTCAGATTCAAATATTTCAAATAAATGCATTTCCACAAAAACTGTGTTCAGCATTGATGATAATCAATGTTTCTTGAGCAGCACAACAGCATACTAGAATGATTTTTAAAAGGATCATGTGACACTGAAGACTGGAGCAATGGTGCTGAAAATACAGCTTTGTGCACAGGAATAAATTACACTTTACAACATTTTAAATTATAATAATATATCACAATTTTACTGTCTATATTTATTAATTGTTCTTTTTCATCAAACACATACAAAGCAGAACAGCTTTGTTCTAAAACCTAGCGGGCTGACTACCTAAACAGCATTTTTGGCATGGTTTCATCTTATTTATGCATTCTTGTCTTTTCTTCCTTTTTGTTTTTATCAGATTTTAAAATCTGTTTTGTATTTTATTATAATTGTTCATGCATATTTTACAGTTATTTTTTAAATCCCTTCCATATAAAGCACTTTGAATTACCATTGTTTATTAAATCTACTATATTAATACATTTAGAAGCGTGTGCACTTGCCCTGCTCAGGCTTTGTAGGGGTTTTTTGTGTTTATTGTATAAATCCCAATGAAAACTGTAAGAATTGCATGTATCCTTTTAGAAGAGGCAAGCCCAGAATGCACTGTAAAAAGCTCAATAAATAAATGGTGTGTAAAGTGAACGAAATGCTGATTATAAACAATTGATATTTATTCAATACTGAAAGATTTCACAACTAGTCCCAATATATAAATTTTGCAATCATTAATATTATATTAGTATTGAAAATTGCAGTTAATAAATGCATTATATAAATAAATATATATATATATATATATATATATATATACACATATACATATACATATATATATATATATATATAGTAAAAAGTTCATTAATTAACATTAGTTCAGAGGATCCTTCAAATAATTTTTTATGTCTAAGGGGTTTGGCTGACAAATTTTGGGAACCCCTGATCTATTAGATATGGAGAAACAGCTGCCTACTTAGAATGTAGTTTTCTAAGTAGGCAACTTGCTAGAGTTATATACAGTAGCTAATGCGTTTTAAGATTTAAACTACAGATGCTCATGATCTTGGCCTCACCTGTCATGCTCTTTATCCACCAGATGGTATCGGGCACGGAAAGCCACGAGTCTGGCGTAGTACGCAGGCGCTGGGATGGAGACGGAGCGGGTGCAGCGCACGTATGTGTGGCACAGCTGGTAGGTGAGAATCTGCAGCTCGTCCGCCGTAAAGCGATTGTCGTCCCACAGGACGTAGTAGTGTGAGGGTCGGCTGGTGCCCTAAGACGAGGACCACAGAAAGTCACACCACTATCACAGGCACACAGCTATGAGTGATTGTTTGCGTGGAGTCTGTGAGCTCACCTGAATACCTGCGTGACTGCACAGGTAGAAATCAAACTCGAAGGGATGCGTGATGCTGGTGTCAACCGTAGTTCCTGCGGGAATGTTCCCACTCTTCCCAATCTGAGCAAAAACACATGGGTTAGAATGAAACCGCTAAATTAAGCTAAACT
The DNA here is from genome assembly GCA_032361145.1 of Enteromius fasciolatus. Taxonomy (NCBI): domain Eukaryota; kingdom Metazoa; phylum Chordata; class Actinopteri; order Cypriniformes; family Cyprinidae; genus Enteromius; species Enteromius fasciolatus. The sequence continues at coordinate 2,604,429 of JAUMHR010000022.1, forward strand.
ACATAAATATATTTATATGTATATATAAACATATAAAATAATAATAAATAAATAAGAAACCTGAACTGTCATGACAAGGCATTATTTCTCATTTACTTTCAAAGATGAAGTACTAAAATAATTTAAACTAAATAAAGATAAACTAAAATTTGAAAATTAAATCAAAACATTAAATATTTGAATTTGAAAAAAAAAGAGTTGAATTGGACATTTATGTCACACTGTAAAACCTAACAAACACGCAAACTTTATTCTTTTTGTTGACTTCACTTAAAGTGCTGTGTTAGCTTACCTTACTGATTTAGATCTATTAAAGCTTTGTGCTAAAAGTAATAGTTACTCAAATAGCCCTAGTTAACTAGTAAGGTTACACACCTCAAAGTAAATAAGCTTAAACCATAATTAACATTTTAAAATCAAATAAAATAAACAAACAAGTAGTTTTAAAAGTCTGTTCTATTTTAACTAGTTGTGGAGGCAACAACACTCATCTTTGTTTAGTTTAAGTTGAAGTTAAAACCTAATAAATACTATGCAGACATACAAAATGAATAAAATGGCAAAACAAAAAGATTCAAATAAAAACAGAAATAAAACAAATTCAACACATTAACAAAATACAGGGCTGTCAAATGTTTAATCAAGATTAATTGCATCCAAAAAAAGTTACATGCTGTAAGCAATACTGTATTTTGGATGGATAGATACTGTATTATTTATATAAACACATACATACACTATATATATTTTTTTTGAAAATATTTACATGTATATAAATGTATATATTTAGATTTTATATTCTACATAAATATATAAACAAAGCATATTTTATTTACATATACATGCACGTGTTTGTAATTATATATACATAATAAATACACACACATACTTTGGATGAGATTAATTGTGATTAATCGTTTGACAGCACATAATAATAAATCAATGATACCACAATAACCATGCTACAAAAAGTTTGCTACACTTTTTTCAGACTTACTCTTTCAGATTTATCAGCGCAGAAAAGGCGGGTGTGGTGGCGCTTTTGCACTACTATGTAGGTGATGCCCGGCTGGTAGTCCTTCTCCAGCTTGATGCAGGCGTCTCTGATGGCCAACAGCTCATAGTGCAGGATCTACACAAGGACAACACATTTACGACGCTACAAAAGCTTTTTATTTCAAATAAATGCTTATATCAAAGAATCAAGGTTTCCACAAGGATATAAAGCAGCACGGCAGTTTTCAATAATCAGAAATGCTTATTCTGAAGGATCACGTGTCACTTCAGACTGTAGTAATGATGCTGAAAATACAGCTTTATTCACAGGAATCAAATTACATTTTACCAGATAATCAAAGCAAACAGCTATCTTAAGCTGTAATAATATTTCACAATTTTACAGTATTTTTAATCAAATAAATGAAGCCTTGGTCAGCAGAAGAGACATCTGAATTAACCGTAACAGTGCTTACTTGTGGTAACTGTCCTTCGGGTACGCCGTCCCTGTAAAAGATGATTCTGGTGGGTTTGAAGCGAGTGGACTTGTAGAACTGGATGAGTAACTCTCGCACCATGTATGACAGGTCTTCAATAATCTCCTGTCTGGGCCGCTGTACTCGTACTGTAGCGCAGTACCTGCTGGGATGAGCGTCCATACTGCCCACCACCTGCACGGATGAGTCACGTCACAGTGCGTTACATCATAATAGCACACTGCATTAAAAATGAGGCTCAATAAAAATCATTAAAAATTCTAAGTAATCAGAATATTTAGACGTTGATCAGATATGAAGTGTTGGTAAGATCTCATTCATTTATTCTATGACATTATTTTATGAAATTGTCTAACATTGTTACAATTTAAAAGAAGTGTTTAAGGTTGTGATATATAGTGAAATATAATTTATTTCTGTGATCAAAGTTGAATTTTCAGCATTATTATTTAGTCTTCAGTGTCACATGATCCTGGAACACAAAACAAGTCTTAGGCAGCACAGGTTTATTTGTAGCATTAGCCAAAAACATTGTATAGTTCAATTATTGATTTTTCTTTTATGCCAAAAATCACTAGGATGTTAAGATCATGTTCCATGAAGATGGAAAAAATTCTTACCTCAAATGTATCAAAACGTCATTTTTGAGTAATAATATGCATTGCTAAGAGCTTCATTTGTACAACTTAAAATATTTTCTCAATATTTGGATTATTTTTTTGCAGATTTACAAATAGCCGTATCTCTGCCCAATGTTATTCTATCCAAACAAACCAACCATCAATGGATATATATTTATTTAGCTTTTGGGTAAAGCATATATCCAGAGTCACAAATGTCAATTCTAAATTTGTAAATATATGTGGCACAAAAAAAGGTATCGTTGCTGTTTCCGACCCATGTGAAAACAAACAAAGAGTTGCCAGATGTGGCAAATGTGGAATGGATTTTTTTTTACCTAGCAACTAACCAGAATGCTAAAAAATAAACTATACAAGGAAGAACACGACGCAGCTGTTTTGAATGTAAACAAAGTAAAAATATCACGCATGTCAGAATCAGTGAAAAAATCCAAACAACACAAAACTAATGTGAGTGGCTGCAGAGAAGGAACAGAAATCTGCTGCCCTCTAGCTGCAGAAAAGCGAATGATCATCACCCGGCTGTCGTCAGCACTTCACCTCACGTTCCCTACAGAAACCCTCTTCATCTCCAGCCTCTGCAAATGCATGACTCAGCCCTTTGTCAGCATCGCTTGGCAACCGCCGAAAGAGTACACGCTTACAAGTGGTTGCATGTGCAGGGCGGGATGTGACATCATTTCCTGTGAGTCACTGGCGAGCCATTTTCCCTTTTCAAAGCTCCCATCCTGTGCTCCCCGCCTCCAGCTCGTCCTCCCTTTCACTCGGCCCGTGCTCTGAGCCGCTACTGGAGCCGTCAGCGGTGCTAAGTACAGCAAACTGGGCGGCACTCGGCCACAAAGAGCGGCAGGCTGCTAATTACAGCCTTCGGGTTTCAGACTCAAATCAAGTGGGTTTTAGCTCAGGTTGGGTTTACAGAGAGCTGTGTTACATTTATATAACTTCATTATGTCCTGGATCAGTAAAAGCTGCTCTCGTTATATAACACATCTGATGACTGGTCCATTCAAGAAAGCTGCTTGAGTACTCTTTAGCTTTTGTACTTCTAGCTTTAAAAAGAATGTAAATTGAATTAGGCAGTGTATAATCATAGATATGGCATGAAGTGCATAAAAATAGACCCATTGCTGGTACAGGCACTACTTAAGCTTTGTCAACAATAACTACAGCAGGAAGTCGACAAGAAGACACACCTTTCGACAAATTAATTTCCATGATGTTTTGGAGTTTGCACCCACAAAAAGTGATTTCTAGGTAAATACACCTATATATATATATATATATATATATATATGTGTGTGTGTGTGTGTGTGTGTGTGTGTGTGTATTTAAAATATTTTACTGTCTTTAAGATTTATTTTTACTTTTGAAGGAAGACTTTCTGGTAATCAAAGCTGCATTTGTTTGATCAAAAATATAATATATAGAATTGTATAACAATTTAAAATAAATATATATATATATATATTAAAATAGAGATAGATATACACTATATTACCAAAAGTTTTCGCTCACCCATTCAAATGAGCAGAATCAGGTGTGCTAATCACTTGGCCTG
>JAUMHR010000022.1:2639270-2650254 GCA_032361145.1 Enteromius fasciolatus
TGTTGAAACACAACTTAACACTGATTTCTAGTCGTGTCCTCTTCTGGAAGCACAAACAAAGTAGTTTGACTTTCACACACAGCTTCTCCAGAACATGGCGCCCGCAGCAACACTACAGACACAATAATAGCTCCGCCTTCTTTCTTTGCTAAACATTTGGGTGGTGCTTAAAAATAAACCCACTCTGTGACGGAGAAAAGTGGAGGCGTGTTTTCTTCTGACAATTATTTAATATGCCAAGCTTTGGATTATGCATTTGTATGCATACAGTAGCTGCTAGATAGAAAATGAACCAGTCATGTTGAATGAATTGATGTGATCCTTCATTCGAAACAACAATCATATCTTATTTTATCTTCCACAGAAGAAAGAAACGGTAAACTCATACAGGACTCATATTGGACTGACACAACGGTGAGTAAAAGATGACAGAATTATTATTTTTAGGTTAAATGTTCCTTTAATAAAAGCGTGTTTATTGAACATTGGTGTCTGCTTGTTCAAAAACAATAAGCCACTCGAGGCCGTGTGTTAAAGTGATTTTGCTTAAATGAAAGCGTGTTGTTGTGCTGGATGTGAAGCGGATTACTGTAACAGCCTCCAGTGGCTTATTGTTTTATTAATGCAAATTTCTGGGTTTGTTCTGTGTATATACCAGAGGTGTTTTGGACCGCTCACCTGCTAGTGTGTGTACATTACAAACACCCGCTGTTTTTCCAGACTCGTCTCAGGTAATTAGAGCAGACAGACACGTATCCGGCCACCGCTTTCCTTTTTTTTTGCCACATGTGTCTTGTCATTTAGGTTTAAACCGAGCAGGACGTAATATAAAAGCATTAAAGCAATAGAAACCTGGCATTTGTCTCGTCAGGAGATTTATATTAGCTGTTGATGTTCACTGATTCGCCATCTGATCCTGTGTAACTGAGCTATTTAAAACAATATCCCATAACACTGGGTGTTTGTATTACCATGATGGACTGCACATAAGGTTAATTGTGTTTGTACAATGTTCTGGCCTTATCCGCCCCATTACTCCTAAAGATATTATATTTAGAGAGACACACGCTTGGCATACTAATACACAGTGTGCATTACAGTTCAGCTGATGAGGTTACAGAACAATCAGAGACCGTTCCTTCATCCAGAATCTCTCCAGATTCCCTGCTCCATGTTGGTGCTGCTTCTCTTCAGTTCACCCCACCTCGTTTGATACAGGGTTCAGGTTTTTGATGTTTGGATTATTGTACAGTTGAAAGATCCAAACATGGCCCGTTATAAGATTTCTAACAGACTCAGTGAATTATTGTTTGTTATTTGATAGAATCCATGATGCCATGTGTCTAAACAAGATGACCTCACGCAGAAATATAGGCCACAACATCAACAACACAGCAGTACACTTCATTGTACACATGGAGTACTTTTTAACCCTCTGATCACCAAACCCATCTTGAGTGATTGCTGCTAGTTTCATCTGACCATAGAAGGCTGACAAATGAACATGCGTGTTTTTGGATGAGCGAGGAGAATCGTTCTTGAAACCCTCCCAAACAACATGTGCTGATAATAGGAGCTGTTTGACTATATTTTAAGGTTTTCTGAGTCTCAACTGTCTTCTGCGGTTCTCCAGCTGTGATCCTTTAAGACTCTTGGAAAGACTCGCTCAAACTCTTCTCGCCGTGCATTAAGATGGTATCGACACACCTCCTCTTCCAGGCAGTTTCCACACATTTAATGATTTTTTATGATTGGAAATTCTTAACCCTCTGAGGTCGGCCTTTGTTTTCCCTTCTATTTATAGTTCTGTGAAACAGGAAGCTATGGTTTGATAATTTCATATTCATAATATCCCTAGAGTGCAAAATTGTGAATGTAAATGTGAATATAATTCAGAGATATTTTATTTATTAAACATTCTAGGGGTGCCAATAATTGTGTCGCTTGAGAAAAACATTTATTTCATAAATGATATTTCCCCTCATCTTAAATTCTTATTATCCAGTGAAAGGTTAGATTTTTGTAAATGTTTTAAATAAACAATCAAAACAATTAACAATGCATATAAATTTTCACAGCCTTCTTTGATCATATTTACCAAGGGTGCCAATATTTATGGCCGTGACTGTATATATAAGATTAAGTCAACTGCTTGCATGAGATATGCTTCTTAAAGTTGTGACATATTTCAGGTAGAGTTAAAAAGATAGTGAGCAGAGAAATAGGGGCAAAGAAAGGTAAAGTGTAAAGTAAACAGTGATTTTGTGCCTAGTTTTAACGAGGCATCATTCACCCATCGACTGCAGGCCCCTGAAAGATTGTAGAGGTCAGTCGTTGTCGATGACCTCTGTGTTTCTGACATCTTTGTCCTCGAGCTTATCAATAGTCAATAGTTTGATTCAGTTGCATCATTTGAGATGCACTACAGGAGAACTTTGGTTTGGGTGGTTCGCTTCATGGCTTTGAACTCTACTGAAGCTCTTTCAGTTGTGCATATAAGGAAAACAAATGAAATCTTTCCAGAACAGGAGCTGTCGAAATGGACTCACTGCTGTGCATTGCTGCTTTTCTTGAGAGCAAACTAGTCATTCACAAGCCATCAACGCCACGGGAGGCTCCAGAAGGGACCGCGTGTGACATCGATGCTTCTTTCACACCCTTCATTATAAAACATACAGCTACTGGATTACTATAGAATTAATGTTGAAATGAATTTTTGAAAATGTAAACTGATATTTCCTGCTCACACACTACAGCAAAAGATGGAATAATTATTTTTTTTATCTGGTGAAAATACTAGTAAACTCAAAACTGTGATCTAGACAGCTATCTGTGATTGAAGTGCGTAGCTATAGGTGTAGACTAAACATGAAGCACTCATTGTTTGCAGACCACTGTTAAATCTCTTAAATGGTCTTGTGAGTTTTGAGGGAATATTGTCTCTGACCACACAAAGCACTCAGTGTTCACTGTTTAGGGAAGTTAACACTTCTCCTTGGTGACATTAGAGAAGTTAACATACTAACAAACCTGTGTAGCCATTGTCACTTGAATAAGAACATAAACAAGTGTAAAAGCATACGGTTCACAGTTCACATCTGCTTATAAATCACAGGACTCTTACAAGTCTTATTGTTAAGCATTATTTATTAATTGCTTTGAGTTTGTATTCATATTTGGTACTTGATTTATTTTATTTATTTTTTATGTGTTGTTTTTTTGTTTGATGTTTTCCATTTTAATTTAAATTTTATCTTTAGATTTTATTTGTTTCCAGCTAATAATTTTAGTAATTTAACTTAAACATTTTCCAAAGCAAAATAAAAAAATATTAATAATAAAAGTTGTATTGATTAATGTAATATTTATATTTTGTTTTAGGTAAGCTTTATTTCAGTTAACTGATTTTTAATAATGTTATTTCTAATGTACAGTTATAACCCAGTTTGTAAGTTTAAACTTCTAAAAATTGCAAACTTGCTAAATTTTATTCGATTAAAATTTATTCAATGTATTCAAAACTGTAAAGTTTTAGGCATCAATAATAAACCTAGTAAAGACTTAAGTAAAATGATAACTCTTTTTTTGTAGTTTTATGCTTTGTTAACAATAATAAACCTTATGGTAAGCATAAATTAGTATGCAAAAGTATTACATCTTAATTTTTATTAACAAAAATGTATAAATAGTTTTATACGTTTTATACATTTATACGAATGTTCTTGAAAATCCTATGAAAGTAAGTAAAAATAGAATTTAAAATAAAAAGAATTATTTTTGTGAATAACCCTGATAGTAAGTGAACTAATATGCAAAGTTTATTTTATATTTATTTCAATAAACAAAATTATCTCAATAGTTTTAGTTTCAGTTATCAATAATAACTCTGATAGTCCGTTTAAATTAGGCATGCTAAATTTATTACAGCTTTATTTCAGTTATCAAAAATGTCTAAACAGCTTTAGTTAACTATAATAACATCAGAGTTCTCCTGAACACGGTACAGCCTGCTGATAGTAATGATGAAGACAGAGTTGGCCTTTAATGTGTGTGAAGCTCCGCCTCTCTCACAATCTGAACTCTGGTGTCGTTTGTCTCCGTCGGTCCCTTGATAGTGAACAGGACGGGTGATTTGTAGTCTCTGTGCAAGCTTGGCTCCGGGGCAGAGCGTCTACTCTCACGAGGCTTCGGCTGTGTCGGAGCTAAATCCTCCGGGACACCTTCAAGGTGTGTTCTGCTTATTGAATTAAGCAGCTATGATCCAGGTTTTCACCGCGGTATTGATCTCTCCCTGTCCCAGATGGAAAACATGCCATAACAGCCCGCGGCTGACATCACGTCGAGTAGGTTTAGAGTGTTTTTCCTGTAGAGACGCTCTGGCTGGACTTCACTAATGTTCTCTGACAAATGAAGTCCTGCGGCCGTTTGTATGAGTTCATGTTGTCATTGACTCTCTGAAGTCTCTGAAGACTGAAGATGCTGACGCTGATGATGATTCATGCATCTGCTGCACATGCATGTGTTCTACTTGCCAGTCAATAAATAAGTAACTGGTGTTAGTTTTTGAAAAAGTAACTTTATATATTATTTTAAAATATAAAAGTATGCGTTACTTTACTAGTTACTTGGAAAAAGTAATATTATTACAAAACTTACAAAATACATTGATTTTTGCATCTTTTCCTTGCACTGCATTGTATAGCTTATTTTTTTTGTAAAGAAAAAGAAAGAAATGCCATTGTAAGAAAGATATAAGATATAAACTACATATTTATGTCTCTTTTCAGAGCATTTTTAGTGCTTTATTTTATTTTTTAATGTATTGCATTTGATTGCACTGCTTTGTAAGTTTTACCCTTTATGAAGACCTTTTGTGTAAAATGTATTTGTCACATATTACCATTACATTTTTATTAGAATTTTAATTGTTTTTTTTTTTTTGTTTTTTTTTTTATTTTATTTTATTTTACTTTATTTTATTTTACTGGATTGCAAGTTTTCCCTTTATGGAGGCCTTTTATCTAAAATATGTATATGTCAAATATTTCCTTTAAAATTGATCAGAATCTTAATTGTTTTTTCTGATCTTTCTTAGAGCTTTTTTTTTTTTTAGTTTATTTATTTTATTTTTAATTTTTGTCATTGGATTGCATTGCTTTTTAGAAAGATATGCTGTTGTCTAAGGAATTATGTGCAGTAATGTCCCTGAAACTCACTTCCAAGGGCCAAATTTGACTTGGCATTTAATGCAAATTATATGTATGTCAAATATTTCAAAGTTGTCAGAATCTCAATTCGTTTTTAAGAGTTTTTTTTTATATATATTACAAAATGAACACATGTTGCCCCTGCATTTTAAATATCTGTGCAAATTTAGTAATTTTCTTGTGGCAATGTTAATCCCTATATCTCAACATGTATGACACTTTCTGTAGTAAACAGCAGGAGATATAAAAAAAATTCAAAGCTGAAACTATAAAAGCATCAGACTGCATTCATTTTATTACTTTGCATTGATTTTTCAGCAGTTATTTTTGAGGAAAAGAAACTGTAAAATAAAAGCACAACAAATGGATGTATTTATTAGGTTTGCACTGTTTCTAGGGCTTTTATTGTACTTTTGTCATTTCTAGGGCTTGACAATGACAGTGTTTTGAGACAGATGCATACATTGATTTTAAATCTCTCTTTTTGTCTTCCACAAAAAGTAATAACAGCCTATGGGCTGAGCGGTGTGAGGGTGAATAAATAAGGGCGAAAATGACCCTTTTCATTGAACTGCAATGCTTTAACGCCCTCATGCATTAAACACCTGTTTTTATGGATCATCGTGCAATTAAAAGTGTTGCTTAATTTTTAATTTGCCAGCAAAATGATTGCAAGTCCATTTTTGATGCACGGCCCAACTCTCTCTCTCTCTCTCTCTCTCTATATATATATATATATATATATATATATATATATGCCACAGCAGATACTGTGAGGATTCAATAGCTTTTAAAAAAAGCAGAGAAGGCTTCTGAGGCGAGCTGTGTTTGATTGTGCCGCTCTGCAGCTTCTGGGCTCTGGCTTTGAGTTCACTGAGATTTTGACATTGTTTAAAAGCTTTGCCGCGGAAGATCTTAAGTGACTTGAAAGTTACGAGCGCTTTTACCTTGTTTTCTCTTTGTGTTTAGAAGCTGAACTCCCTGAGGCCTTCCTCCTGTCTGTGTGGTTTGTTCGGTATCTGAAGCAGCGTTTCTCTGCATATTTTGATCAATTCTTGTACCCTGAAGGGTAACCGTTTCACAGTCTTGCATGTAATGCGTGCAGCTCGCCTTTTCTGTGTCTAGCGGCGGTATTTCAATATCAAAGTCTTTTAGCGCCCGGATAATTGCCTTTTTTGCATTTTACAGGAGCTGTTGTTACTCGACAAGCTTTCAGCGTCGCTGTAATCAATAGTTAAGGAAAATGTCACTAAATGGAATTTAGAAAAACGCTTCTCGAGGTCAGTGATTCAATGCATCGGGCAGAGACGAAATCGATCCGAGTGTAATCAAGCTGTCTGGATTATTATTCTGCAGGAAATAAAGAATCAGTGAGAATGAGAAGAGTGCAAAAGGAGACTCTATCTTTAGTATCCTGGTATTTAGATGACATAAATAACTTCACCCTCATGTTTATGTAAACAAGTATCCGACACTTTTACATTTAATCAATGCCTTGAGTTAGGAGCTGTTCCTGTCGATTTAAAACATGCCACATCAAGTTTATCAGAAAGCTCATGTTAAAACGGTGTACTCTAAATGGATGGAAATTTCCAAAACAACCAATTCGTACGAGATGGCAAATTTGTGCTAGTTCGTACAAATTCAGCGACCTCTTTCGTATGATTTTGTATGATTTGTTTAAATCCCTGTGACAGGTAGGTTTAGGGGCGGGGTTAGGTTTAGGTCATTCGTACAAATTAAAAAATATTCGTAAAATACGTACAATTTCACAAATATCATTTTTAGCTTTATTTCCATATGATTGTATTTTACATATATATCAATTAGTGCTGTCAAACAATTAATCGCAAAAAAAAAGTTTTTGTTTACGCAATCCTTTAGAGCTACGATATGACGTAATGACATCATCACATCGCGAAGCTCATTGGTAGCCAATGAGCTCACTGCTCGGCATTTTAAATATGTGACTGGTGTTTATTGTAGCAGTTGCAGCATGCTTCAGAATCCCTCCACCTTCCCCAGCTCCACCTGTATAGATCCGCTACAGGGTGATTATGTAACCTGTGGGAATTGTTATTGATAGATTGGTTGGTTGGAACTATATTCCACCAAAACCAAAGTGCCCCTATTAGGTCTTTCATAGTGTCACTTTAACATTGTCATGTATCCATGCAAATCACTCCAACAACAAAATATGATCAAATCTAAAAATAGGAATTGAGTTTGTATGTGAGGGATGTGGTTCAGGTTAGCGCTCGTGTGTCTGTGTGTCCTCTAATGAGCAGAGAGCGTCTGTGAGCGCTCGGCTCTTCTCCAGAGCTCAGTTTCCATGGGATCCGAGCAGATATCGATCCTGCTGTCAGCGCTCGGTAATTAGTTTCCTTTCTTCCATGGAGACGAAGAACACCTTGTGCTGTATAGCTGTGTGATTCTGATAATGCTGTGTCTCTCGCTCATTTATGGCTGATGTTTGAAGTCGTCTCACATCCGGAGAGCTTCACTCACCGGCCCGTCTCAACCCTCACTGAATGAACGAGGGATGTTAGCACAAAGTCAGCGGTGTCATCCTTTCACAAACACCAGGTAGTTGGTGAAGCAGAAGGACGTTGCTAGTTATTTATGATCATGGGATCATAGGTGACTTTGATTCATTCTGAAATCTGAGGTCATTAATGAACCTAGGAATTTATTTATTCATATCACAATTGCTCTAAAGGCTATGAAAAAATTGTGGTGTCAAATTTCACTCAAACATCAACAGAAAACAATTTGCTACAAAAGATTTATTTTTCAAATCATTATCGTTATTATAGTTTATTGACATTACAACCATTAAATAATAATAATAATATATTAAAAGTAAATAAAAATGACCTCATTTTGCATTTTCATTAAGTTTTCTAAAAGGTTTTCTTCTAAAATTGAAAAAAAAAAAAGCTTGAGAGTAAACAATTACTAAAATGAGTCCGATGTACATTGCAACATATTATATTTGCTTTTTTCTTATGTATTTTGCATAGTTTTAGAAATACTTTAGTCAGATACAAAGAAAACACAGTGCTTGACCTCCAGACCTGATGTTATTGCTCATAAGACACAGCTTCAGTCGTGACAGGGATCAGACTCTGACTGTGACGGAGCGCTGGAGGAGAGTCAGCGATGGTTTCTGAGGACCTCAGATCTCTGTCTTCTCCAGCGCTCACTCCATGACTTCAAATCTGTGTCTCAGTCAGGACACGGTGGCTTTAAGTCGTCTCAGTGATGAGAGAGAAGATGATCCACAGCCTGCAGATCACCTGGCCTGAAGTCAGATCACAGATTCAGTGTTGTCTGGATGCTGATGTGTCTGGACGTGAACGTTCTAAACCTGAGCACAAATGTTTCTAGCTCTTATCGCTGTGCACTGAAAGCGCTCGTATAATGCTGCGATGCTCAGGAGGGCATAAGTGGTCATGGTCAATGTTTTGTTGTTGTTTTTAAAGGTTTTTGTTGTCTTAGTTGGGTTTAATAGGATTGCTGTTCCAAAATCACATTACAAAACAATGTTATACAAAATATGAATGAAAGTAGTATCCCAATGACAATAAAATACAACTCTCTTTTTTTTTTTAATTAGGAAAAAATATTTTTAATTTGGTTGCTTGATGTTAGGGATATTCTGCATGTAAACAAAAAATGCATATATAATTTGAAATATTAAAAAAATTATCTAATTATTTCTATTTAATATATTGATTATTATTATAACAGTTTTCTATGATTTTATGAACAAAACTAAATCTTTTTAAGGATAGACTCACTTTTAATAAATGGGTTCATGTTCAGAAAGGAAGAGTTTAAGTTTCTTTTTTGAAGACCAAGCCTAACAGGTCTTGACTTGTTTGGTCCCACTCTGAGTTTTTCCATAAGTTTATGATTATTTTTTATGTGCAAATAACAAGTAAATAAGTCCAAGTAACAAGTAAATCTAATGCTTTAATCAAGTTGGCCAAACGTAAGAATATGCAGTGTTTATTGAAATGAAAGTGCAACATTTGTTTGTTTAGCTTGTCAGTCACTGATTCTGTTTCACGTGATGTCATGCAGTAAAACAATTATGTTGTGCGTCATTATAAGTAATATAGAGTAGCACATGCCAACGGAATCTACCCACGTCCCGCCCGAAGGTGTGCTTCGTTTCTCCCGCACCTTCCTGAGAAGTGCTTTATTTCCAGTTTCAGTTTTTCAACAGATAAAACCTGAAATTCAAGATGTGTGTGTGTGTGTGTGTGTGTGTGTGTGTGTGTGGTGAGGAACCTCTAATGGGTGGAGGCCAGCAGCAGAAAACAGGAAGGTGCTGATATGACGCTCCAAAGTTCACAACACACCTGAGGAGTGCCAGATCTTCCTCCACAGCGACTGTGAATGGACAGACTCGCTCTCTGCTGTAATGGCAGCGATGTCCTGCGTATGACTTCTTGTGCTTTTTCCCATTTGTGGAAATGAGATTTGTAGGAAGCATCTTGTAAAAACAATGAAAGGACTGTGTCTCTGACCACTGGATCTTTTTCTGGAAGCTTCTCAATTGGAGATATTTTCACTCGTCTGGAGATGTGGCCTCTGAGAGTTGCTGCTTTCCTGCTCTGCTTTACAGGTGGGAAATAAGAATTCATGCATTTCTTTAAAAATATATTTTCTTTTTATTTATTTGTTTATTTATTTTTAAGTACATAAATAATAGTTTTATTATTGTTGTTGTTGAGATTTATACATAAATCGAAAGCAGAATAAAATCACCTTTAAAGTTTCCCAGATGATGTTCTTAGCAATGCATCATTATTTATTTTTTTAAATAAGTTTTGATCTGTTTAGAAAATTGAGTATCTTCATGGAACATGACCTTTACTTAATATCCTAATGATTTTTGGAATAACAGAAAAATGTATAATTGCATACAATGTATTGTTGGCTAATGCTACAAATATATTTAAGCTGCTTTTGACTGCTTTTGTGCTCTTGGGACATACATTTTCTTTTTCCTTGTGCATTTTTTTTAAAACTCTTTAGAAACTGTAAGGCCATAAATACTTTTCTCACTGATCATGTAAAATATATATTCCATTGTATTTCTTTAAATAATACATTTGTACTTTAAAAAAAATATATATGTATTTGTGACAATCATCCAAGGTTATTATAATTAACCAAAACATTGAATTAGGCATTTATTAAATATTTATTAAATTGTAATGAATAAAACATAAAAAAAAATGTCAATGTAAATAAAATATTGTGCAACTAAATAAAAAAGCTATAGCTGCCAAGGCATCATTTATTTAATCAATTGTTATTTGATTGAACTTCATGACTTAAATAATGTTAAACAAAAACATGATGACTAAAATTAAAAAAACTGAAATAAAAAATAATAAAATATATTTAAAAAAAATTATAATAATATATTTTTTTAAATAACTAAACTTTAAAATCAAATTGAACAGACAACATATAAATAAAAATGTATTAAGGTTCTTAATGGAAACTAATAGTATCTCAATGACACTAAAGTACTATTTAAGTCAAATTTTAATTTTGGTGAATTATAATATTCTGCACGTGAGAATCTTTTTCTGTAAACAAAAAGTCTTGCATATAAAGTTTAGATAGAGATAGAACTGATAGAAGATGTGTTTAGTTGTGCATGTCATGTCAGGCTGCTAAACTACTACTACACCTTGTATTGTGTTTCTATTTCTAATCACATTACGCTCCGCCTGGCAAGTTTTATTTTGCCA
>JAUMHR010000022.1:2686552-2697888 GCA_032361145.1 Enteromius fasciolatus
ATTTTTTGTTTATATATATATATATATATATATATATATATATATATATATATATATATAAATACAAACACATGCATGTTTATATTTAAGAAAATATTTATATATTAAATATATTTATATAATAATAGAAAATATAAGAATATGAACATTTAAATGTATAAATGTAAATATATACTGCATGTGTGTATTTATAGATATAATAAATATACACAGTACACACACATATATATTGTAAACAGAAACCTTTATTTTAGATGCAATTAATCATTGACAGTACTAAAATAAATATATATATGTGTGTGTGTGTGTGTGTATATGTATATATCATTTATTTATTTATCTATCTATTTATTTAATTCTAATCATGTAACACAGAAGACTGGTGAAATGATGCTGAAACAAACAGCTAGTTTAAATTGTAACCATATTTGACCATTTTACAGATTTTACTGGATTTTGATCAAATAAATGCAGTCTTTATTACATTTTTAAAAAATGTTATTTATTCCAAACTTTTGTATGATTGGGTTTGTAAGTCCGGTCAAAGTAACCCTTTCCTCAAAGAGGGGCATGGTTTTGATGTAAAGGATGTGTTTAGGTTGAGGAGGAGGAGGAATGGAGATGTTGGACTCTGTAGGCCGTGTGGTTTTGTAGCAGATGTCCGTCTGTTTTAATAGAGCGGCAGTGAGCCACCTGGAATCCACGTCGTTCAGATATAATTATGGGTCCGGGTCTGATCCGTCACCATAAACACCATCAAAGAGGCCAGATCCTCCCAGATCCCACACACATCTCCTCAGAGACACACTTGTGCTTTGGCTGCTATTTAAAGCTCTCAGCCAGGTGAAATAACTTCTTCAAGGTCATCAGAAGCTCTCCTTCTGCCCTGTATCATTTAATCTTTCATCTTCAAAGCCACGGTTATCTGACGCCCTCATCCAGCGCTGTGTTTAGTCTTCTCAGGCTTTGTGTGGGTGCTCTGAGGCCGAGATGCAGGCTGTCCTGAATACAGCTTGTAGTTTAGACCATCGCTCAAGTTTTCAGGTTAAAACATGTTGTTGAAAAGATCTTGGAGCCTGGGCCAGGCTGGTCTTCAGACTCCACTCCAACCAGAACCCTCAAACCCATTCATTAGTCTTTGAACCCAGACACAAAGTCAAAATAAAAGCTTATTTAGAAGAGGTTTCTTCAAAAATGTTATATAATTAAAAATATATATTTATTATTATTTAATATATACTGGATGTGAATGTGTATTTGATTTATATATATATACAGTATATATTTGTATATGCATTTTATAAATTATTTTAATAATAGGTTAAATAATAGGCTATATAAAAATTATTTATTTATTTTGGAAAACGCATATCTTACCACACACACACATATCAAACAATCATGATTAATCACATCTAAAATAAAAGTTTTTGTTTACATAATATATGTGTGCAATGTGCATATTAAAAAAATTATTTACATGCATATATGCATATTCATATAATTTATATAACATATTTTCTTAAATATATACATGCATGTGTGTGTATTTTTATCTGCATAATAAATTTACACGGTACACACACACACTTATAAATATATACAAACTATATATATATATAAAAACAAGGGCCCTGTTAGTTTAGTGTATTTTGGCAGTCTAGAGTCTTGTGGCCTGAGGCTTTGGAGGCTCCTGACAGTCCTGAGGCCCCGGGGCCCGTAATCCTGCCCTGCCCAAGCTTCTATTTTGTAGCATGCCACAGTAACCTAAAAAAGCACGTTAAAACGATGTTAGAAATGATGTTGGCTTTCCTCCCATTGTTAGCCTTTCCTCCGAACGCCGGTTCTGCTCTTCCCTGTGATTGAGTTTCCTAGAGCACCAATAAAGGCTTTCTGCAGGAGAAGAAAACAATGGCTGCCCTGTGGAGGAGTGACCGCATGTGGACGGCACATTGTCATCGTCTAACACAAGGCCAACAGAGCAGAACAAACAGAGAAAGTTAAACCCAGAGCTTTGCTGGGGATTTTTCCTGGGCTTTTCCCAAGTTCATTTCCATTCTCTCCACTCCTCTGCCCATTTAAAGGGATAGTTTATCCCTTTTTTGTTTCATTTACTTATCCTCAGGCCATCCACTTTTTCTTTCAGTTGAACAGTAAAGTATATTTTTGGCTGCTTGGTGATTCATGCAATGTAAGTCAATGGCTGCCAGCACAAAAAATCTGGTAACATAAAACTCGTGACTCCTAGCAATATATTGAGATCTTGAAGCCAAACGATCAGTGTGTGCTCAACATTATTTACAATATTATGATCCATAGTCAGACGGTCTGGAGTGATGTCTGATTCACAAACGAATCGTTCTGTCGAACCGGTTCTGTTTGGTGAACTAGATGAACCTGGACTGAAGCGTCTGAAGTAACACTTCAGTCACTTTCAGGCGCCTGACAGTCACTCCGACTAGAAATGAGCTGAAATAGCAGCATATCTGTTATTAAATGAATGAGTTTTTGCTGATTCTTTAATTGAACTGAAGAACCAGTTTGAACTAATGAATGCTTTTATGGTTTCTCATAGTTCATGTAAAAAGGTGAGCTGATGAAGACTAGTTTATTCACTGACTGATATATATCACCAACATTTTTCAAATATTGGTTTGGCCGATGCTTTTATTTTGAAAGGGCTGAGAAAAGAAGTTCCTCCCTCTCTCTTGTCCTGTCATTGTTAACTCTTCTGTCTAATAATCAGATCTATTAACCAAAACAAACAGAACTATTAATCTAAGGAATTAAAATGTAAATAAAAAGCATTATAACGATTGCTTTTGTATTATTGGTAATACAGACAATCATTATAATACTTTCTCGTTTGCCGTCAGCAATCAGTCTCTTGTCTCGTTGCCAGAACCATTTGAGTTATAATTTCAAAAATATAAATATTCCTGTTGCAGAAAGCCATCGATCTACTTCTGAAGACATTTGTTAACCTTCCCGGTGAGACGTATAAGTTAGTTTTACAACGGATATATATGATTTATGGAGCTTCAACATAATGACCACTTATCCATTAATAAGTCATGTTTAATAAGTCACAACTATGTTTGTCTGAAAGAAGAAAGTCATATACACCTAGGATATCTAGTAATGTTCAATTGTGGGTGAACTGTCGCTTTACCCTAAAGCTGACCGGTCCGCTCGGGGTCGTTCTAGTCTGGGATACTGTGAAGCACATCCGGCTGGAAAGTCCTCTGCTGCACAGATATGATGTGGTTCTGCGTTAGGGACAGGATTTTCCATCCGCCTGTTATTGTCCAGTCGCTGACGCTACATTGACAGGTGTTTCCCGTCTCATCAGTGTCCCGTGACCTCCTGACATCCTGCTGTTTGTGTTTGTAACTGGGAGCTGTGGGATTGAACTTGTGACCATCGAACCGTCTCACTAACCAAACCAAAAACAACATGCTGCCATTGTTTACTCTGTCACACTGTGCTCTGTAAATGCACAAAGTGATGCTTCGTGGGTCCTACGGTACATTAGTGACCACAACATTTCAGCAATTGAATATATTAAGCAAAAAGTAATTTTTGCTATTGGCCAAAATGGTTTTGCAGGGCTGAAATCATTGGCATTCATTTTATTTTATTTTTTTGGACTAGCAAGGAAATTCATCATCCAATTCATCGATCTTTAAACTCTATATTGTGTTGCGTTTAATATTTTTCTATCTATGTATTTACATCTGCATCCTAAGTCAAGCTATCACTATCAAATGTTCATTTCTTGGAAACGGTCTGGTCTCAGACTTTCACTTTGGAGCAAAATGTATACTTTTCATAAAGAAATAAAAATGTGTCATATCGACTGATATGAAAAACATTATCGTGCTAATGTTTTTAGGCCATATTGCCCAGCCCTAATTAGGCTGCGTTTATGTTGGAGTTGGTTCACTTTCTGGCAATGAAACTAAGTAAATAATTAGTAAATTAGCATGGAAATATCATGTATTGGCAAAATTTTTATTAATTGTATGAACTGAAAATGTACAGGCTGACAAGATGATATGAAAATTGAGCATATCATACAAAATCTGCTCGTCTGTGCATATATGCATTATATATTTATTATTATTATTATTCATTATGGACATGCATGCAAATTTACTGGGCATTATTAAAATAAATATATATAAATATATATATATATAGCAAAATAAATGTTTTCTTGTTTGTATTATGCATAATAATTTTCAAATTAAATGCATATAAACAAGTTTATTGGATGCTAAGGTTGTATTGAACTAAGATGTGATTTTTTCAGATGATGCATGAGTGAAATTTCACTAAGTATTATTTGAAGCACAGCTGCCATCTAGTAAATGCAATAAGCTTCGTTGCTCTGTTATAAAACACTAATATTGTCAGTTTTGTAAGACACCTCAAACGATGGTGAAAGCTGAGACTGACTGTGATTGTGTGATGTATGGCAGGACTCGGAGTCACTGGACCGCTGTATTCAGAGCGTGTTATCGGCTCTGTTTCCTCCGTTCAGCGCCTCGGCGGCCACCGTCCTCTGGCAGCTCTTTAGCGTAGTGGAGAGACAGTACCGAGGAGATGGCCTGCGCTGCTTCATTGACTTCCTGCTGCCCGCCAAGAGAATCCTACAGACCATAAAACAGGAGGCCTGTGTGAGTACTGTCAGCATTTCACTGAAGCAGTGGGTAATATCTACATTATATAAAAGATTACATTTATTGTCAGATGATTAATCATAATTAATCACATTTAAAAATACATTTTTGTTCAAAATAAATACAGACACACGCATGTATATTTTAGAAAATTATGTATTATTTGGTTTTTTTACTTGTTTTAATACTTGTTTTTATGTACAATATATATGTTTACATTTATGAATATATTATTAAATGTTAAAAACATTAACTAAGATAAATAAATGCTTTATAAGTATTTTATTTAAATGTATCTGTTTACATTTACATTTATTCGTTTAGCAGATGCTTTCATCCAAAGCCATTATCAAATTGATTCATCATAGAGGCAAATAACAACAAGTTTCAGATATCGTTTAAACTAGAATTTGTTTATTAATTTATATAGAATATGCATGCAAATGTATTGTGCATAAATGCAAATAAAAAGAATTATTCATTTATTTGCATTATGCATAGTAAATGTACATGCATGGCCAATATAATATAATAAATATACATTTTATTTATTGACAGTAATAAATAAATGTGTTTTTTTTGCATTATGCATAATGCATTTGCATACATATTCAAAGAAATATATTTGTTTGTTTGTTTTTTATATGTACGTACTTTATACATAATGTCCGTGTTTGCTGAATAAAAAACAACTACATATTTTTTTATTTATGGGACCTGCATGGTGATGCTTCATGCATCACACAATCTTTAAACTTAGTATTGTGTATTAATGCCCTGGTAATGCAGTTTATACAAGTTTGCTGAATATTGTATTATTTTGTTGCTGAAAAGCTGCAGCTAAACAAGTTGAAGCCATTTGAATTCTCTCAGAGTTTGCGAGAGTGGGAACATGCGAGGGAGGCTGAAAGAGCGTTCAGTGCTGCTCTGATAAACAGCCCAAGCAGATCGTGTTGTGAGCTCGCTGCAGAGAACTTGGCAAAGAGGATCAGGCTGAAATGAAAGAGCTGCTCAGGGAGGCTTTGTATTTCTGCAGGTTAGCGCTGTGTGAGCACATAGCTGAAACCTTACGCTCCTGTATTCAGCGCTGCTGTTGTTACTCCGAGACGAGGGCACTCAGCGGCTTCATTTAACTCAGGCCTGATCTCTGAGGGTGTCTCAGCGTGCTGAAGCTTATTTGTTTCTGCTGCATCATCAGTATCATTATAGCGTGGCATTAGTTAGTCACTAACAACACCACTAAATTAACTGCTTTTCAGTAGTACTAAAATACACAAGTAGTAAAGTTCTTTTTTGATGTACCATGACACAGTGCGGTTATATAAAACGTAAATGTAAAAGCCCTTTCACATCAAAAGAGTGAAATGAATAATCCTTAAGCTGGAGGAAAAGTAAATTCAAGTCTATTAGTAATTTTTGTCAAATGAATGAATTAGTCATAAAAATATTATTTTAATTTAATAATCAAAGCTCATCGGCAAAGACATTTTTTAATAAATGGGATAAAATGCATAAAGTATATTTGTGTTACTTACCATTTAATTACTGCAGATTTGTGTCATCGCTAGATATTTTCTTAAAAAATAATGTGTTACTTTACTAGTTACTTCAAAAAAGTAATCTGATTACATAACTTGTGACTTGTAATGCAAACCCCAAAGAATCGTTTTATTTAATCTAACAAAAATATAAAAAAGTATGCCACCTAGTTTTTGCAAATCAGTTTTTTTTATACATTTCCCTTTAGATATATATTTTAGAATTGCATGATGTTCTAATTCATTGCATTTTTGCATCTTAAAATCTCCTTCAAGACTAATAGACATGTATGATTGCAAACTGCAAATAACTGTATATTGTTGCTTGAGCCTGTAAGAAAAATGGCGTCTAATCAGAATTTTTATTTTTATTTTCCACAGCTGCGGTTCAAAGGCCTGTTGCTGTACCACGAGGGATGGCCGCTGTGTTTGCATGAGAAGGTGGTTCTGCAACTCGCACCCTTGCATAAAGTACGCCTACGGCAGGGAGATTTCTACCTGCAGGTGGTTCCCTTAGGCCACAAAGCTGCAAAGCTGGTCATAAAATGCCTTTCAGGGAGCGGGCAAGCCATCACGGAGATTCCTGTGGCCGAGAGCATGTACGGAAACGTGTTCACGCCCGACTTCTTGCAGAATGTAACGCGTGAGCGCAACCTGCACCCTCTCCAGAACTGCCTCCTCAGCACCGGCGCTGTGGTTTACCGAACGCCCTGGAAGAACGTGGTCAATCCTTTGTTTGTGACCAGCACTGCCGACGCAATCATGCAGGCACGAAGCAACGGCGGGACCCTTCGGGGGCAACTCAGTACCTGCAGCACCCACGGATCCACGGGAACACTCAGTTCAAGAGACTCCCTTGGTGCCGAGTCCACCATCTCGGAGCCAGTCCTTAGCCGTAGCCTTACGGACATGGGCATCGGCTCCCTGCACTCGGAGGATTCGCCCTTGCAAAAGACTCCCAACTCCCTTCCCCAGACTCCCACCTTGGGCAGCCCGGATCAGGGATGCATCCGAGGCGGAATCAGCCACAAAATCCTCTCGTTTAGCACGGACCTTAGTAATCCCGGCATTCGCAAGCGGCATCCCAGAGACTCTGCTGCTTTCGAGTCACGCAGACTTTTCCGCAAGTCTTACATGGAGGCTTTGCAGAACCCTATGAACCTTGGCTCCAGCTCTGAATCAATTCTTGAGGAAGGGATTGAGTCGGAGTCGGGAGTGCGTCGCGGCTCCGGCCCAAGGGAGCCGATCTCTCGGAGAATCTGTGTTCGTGGGTGGCTGGGAGGAGATGAATCTTGCAACGATTCTCCCGGCGTCCATCCATCCAAGAGCACCGAGCTCAGTCCTGGCGAGAGACGCTCCAAATCTCTTGAACGTGCCAACAAGGCCTTGCAGGTTAAAGGCCACCGGGCTCGGTCATCTTCCGGTGGATCCGGAAGTGGCCTTCCCAAGAAACTTATGAATGGTTATGCATTTCGTTTTGGAAAATTGGACTTGGAGGCAGCCTTTCCTGGCATCGAGAAACGAAGCAACAAAGAGAACTCAGGTAAAAACCTTTGCCAACTTGTAGTTTGTAGTTTGCAATTCCAGTGCCAAAGTCATGGGTTAGATTCGGAGGGAATGCATGAACTGATCAACTGCATATCAATGCAACATAAGTCTCAGAGGGGTGTCCTACAGAGTTTAGCTCCATCCAGTGCAAACACACTTACACGGAAGCTTCTAATAAGTCTTGATTAGGTGTATTTTAATTAGGATTGGATCCAGAACAAGGTTCTATTCAAGGAACTATTTCAGACAACCCTTCTGTACATAAAGAATGTGGGGGAGCATCTTGTTTAGGATTGTTCAAGAACAAGACCAGAACAAGCTTATCTTATCAAATCATGTTGCCTAAGGCCTTAAAAGCCAGTTCTGGTTCCAGAGTTGGTGCTAACATGTCATGGTCATGGATTAGATTCCCATGAAGTGCATGAAGTGATAAAACGCATATTCAATAAAAGTCACTTTGGATAAAAGAGTCTGCCAAATGCATTGATGTAAATGCCACCATGCTGTACATCAGGGGTGTCCAGTCCTGCTCCTGGAGTGCCAAAGGTTTAGCTCCAACCATTGCATCTCTTGATTAGTTTGTTGATTAATATGTCAAAGATCATGGGTTCAATTCCAAGGGAATGCATGAACTGGTCAATGCATATGTTGAATGCGATGCAAGTTGCTTTGGAAGAAAGCATTTGGCAAATCCATAGATGTAAATATCACCAAACCGATAATAAGCTACCTTTTCAAATCATAGAATTTGCAATGTCAAGGTCCCAAGGGATTCATACGATGATTCATGGGATGAATGCGATGTGGACACCCGTGATGTACAGTATGAGGTCTTTTACATTAATGCAGTTGATCAGTTCGTGCATTCCCTGGGAATCAAACCCATGACCTTGGTGTTGCTAACATCATGCTCTGATGAAATGCTTGCCTTGAATGCAATGCTTTGGCCAAATGCATAAACGTAACCCAAGCTACTGTACATCAGAGGTGTCCAATTTTTCTCCTGGAGGGCCAAGATCCTGCAGAGTTTAGCTCTAACACACTTGAGTGGACGTTTCTAGTGAGTCTATACACCTTGATTAGTTCAGGTGTGATCATTCTTGATGTAAAGTGACTTTTACATTTATGCATTTGTCAGATGCTTTTATCCAAAGCAACTCAAGGTGTGCATTTGATAAGTTCATGCATTCCCTGGGAATCAAATCCATGACCTTTGTGTTGCTAACATCCTAAAGCTAAACTCTGCAGGACAGTGGCCATACAGGAATAGGTTTGGACTCCTTCTTTATATGAAGAATGCTGCAGAGAATATTGTGTATAATACTAGAACAGGCTTCTCTTATCAAATCATGTTGCCCGAGGCCTTCAGAGCCAGGCTCCAGATAGTTTTGATAGTGTGTAATTATCACTTGCAGCAAACTCTAGTCCTGTCAACAAGCTTAGATTTTTAGAGGAGACAGCTTGTCATTCCCCTGGCATGATTTTATGGCTTGTGACCGTCTGCATGTGAGGGCTAATAGCGTGTGTGCTTTGGAATGCTTCAGCGGCCCTGCCCTGTTATAGACGGTGCTTGTCTTTCCGAAGTGTTTGCTGTACCCCAAAGGCACGATACTGCACTGAATGCAATGCCAGGGAGACTGCACTGTTTTATTTAGCTCTTCCTGCTATTGAGCATTTGAAGAAAGAGCTTTGTGACCTCCGCCGAGCGCTTCAGGCCAGGGGTGTGTTTGGGGTCCATCCGCAGAAATTCCTAATTGCCCAGCATTCTTAAGATTTTGGGTTACTTTGTTACGTGAAAGGGTTGTATTACCAACACCATGTCCTCACAGTGGATGACCAGATACATTTGTGAACAAAACCAAACCACCGTCTTATCATATTAATCCAGTTAGTTGATCCAGCTATGCCAAGTGACATTATACTTGGTCAATCACTTTATTTTCATTGCGATCCACTCAACTCACAATTAAATGATGCACGACATGGATATCCAGAAGAAAAAATAAATTAATTTACATTAAATTAAAATTCAATAAATAAAATACAAACAAAAAACAATATAAAAAATATTATTTAGAAATGTTTTACTAAATTTTTACTTATTTTCATATGTATTTAAGATACTTTATATTTAGGATAATAATTACAATTACAAGTATTAATAATAATTTATTAAATATGTACAGAATATTTGTATTTAAAGGGTTAGTTCGCCCAAAAATGAAAATTAGCCCATATTTTACTCACCCGCAAAGCATCCAAAGTGTAAATGACATTAGGATATATGTTCTACATCTTCTGGCAAAAAAAAACAACAGCCTTATTTTTATTTATATTATATATTATTTAGTTTTTATAATTATAATAATAAGATATTTATATATTTTTTAATTGACCAATCCGCATATCTCTAAATGGCTACAGTAATTATCATCTGAATAGTCTGCTTGAATGATATAATGATCTCTAACTACTTTGCACAGAGTAAGAAAAAAATAAGACCTGTCACAGCAAGCCTGGTTAGGAAGTAGTGTTAGGTGAATTCATTCTCTTTGACTCTCATTTTACTTTCGTTCTCTGTGTAACACACACACAGACGGAGTGGTTTAGGTAAATTCCCATCTGGGATTCTGCAGAGTCCCTCTGTTCCCTGGCTTTCTTTCCCATACATGAAAATCAGAGCCATTGAGTCTGGGCAGGAGGCCAGCACGGATCCGGTGACCCACCTGAGGGAGGATCTCACCTGCTCTGTTCCCAGCTCTCGTCCAGATGGTTTGCCTCCATCATAATGGGCAGCTTTGTGTCCGGTCGGGTCGGTGAGGATGCTGGAGAGAGGCTTAGAGAGTAAAGCCCATCTCCACGTAATATCTGTCCTCTTACAAAGCCGAGCGAAGCAGGGGTCAGGTACACTTTGTTCAGCAAACAAATGCCAATGACTTTGAGGCTGGATCAGATTACGGCTGATGTGGTTTTGCACTGCCTTTGTGATTGCATTAGGTCCCTTGTGATTTGAACTGGTTCCCATGATGCCCCAGAGCTCGGCCTCGCTCTCAGAGACGTATGCAAAGTCAAGCAAATGTTGTCGGGTGGCTTTTTGAACAGCGTTGGTTGAATGTCTCTGAGCAGCGACACCTTTCCCAGTAATTAACCAACTAGTGGTCATCTTTACACAGCTTTACTAACAAGCTAACTCGTAAGAAACTCGTATGAAGCATTGGACGTTCTGATGTCTTGTAGAGAATCAGTTCATTCAGATGATTTTTGTAAATGAACGATCCAAAAAAAGCAACATTTTTATAGCGTTGGAAATCCTGTGCTAGCAAGCAACATTTTTATATATAACATGCGTTATTTTTATTATTATCTGTGGTAAAGTTGAACAAATCTCCCCAAACTGGGATTAGTTCATTCAGAAATACACGCTGTTTGTTTAGTAGAGTGTTGTGTGGTTTCTAGGGCTGTGAATCTTTGGGTAGACAGCGAATCGTTTCGATTCACGATTCAGAGGTTTTTGATTCGATTCAAAAATGATTTTTGCAAATCAGAACGATTCAATTCGATTCGA
>JAUMHR010000022.1:2716016-2726382 GCA_032361145.1 Enteromius fasciolatus
CCTGTCTCCTTTGTTCTTATACAGAGTGATGATTTTGGCATCTCGCATGTCCTGAGGGATGTAACCCTGTTCCCAGCTGAGACAGAGGAGATTGTGAAGTGGCTGTAGCAGGGCTGGTTTCCCGCTCTTCAGGACCTCAGGAGGGATTCCATAGTTCCCAGGTGCTTTCCCACAAGCAAGTCAATAGCGTTACTGAGCTCTTCCACAGTTGGTGGGGTATCTAGCTCCTCCATGACTGGCAAGTCTGGAATGGCGTTGAGAGCTGTGTCTGAAACGGTGTTCAGCGGCGAGTACAGCTCGAAGTAATGCTCAGTCCATCGGGTCAGTGATGATCTCACCCGTCTTGGACTTTAGGGGGGCGGTCTTGCAGGGGGTTGGGCCTATAGCCTTCTTGATGCCCTCATACATCCCTCTTGCATTGCCTATATTGGCAGCTGCCTGGATGCTGCTACAGAGGTTCAGTCAGTAGGTGTTGGCACAGTGGCGGGTGGTCTGCTGGGCTTTTTTCCTGGCAGTCCGTAGGGCTTGGAGTTTACTGGGGCTTGGCTTGGCCTTGTAAGCCAATAGGGCTTTTCTCTTAGCCTCGGTCACGGTAAGGCAGCGGAGGTTTGGTATCAGAGTTTTCCTTCTCCTAGGTGAGCTACCATCCAAGGTTTACGAGCCCCATCTGCCCGAAGCGACTGGTTTTAAGGCGCCAGTAGACCGCCTTCGCCCCTTCTCCTGTCAGTAGAAACAGTTTCGCCAGGCTTAGTAGCTAAGCCACACAAGAAGGCCAGGAGCTGGACTTGGTTGTCAGAGGCTATTTGAGACGCACACCATTAGGAGCATTTTATAGGAAGTGGGAGCTTATCATCACTACCACCCCCGGCAATAACAACCTTGAAACCAATTTAATTGGTTGCAATTATTGATGAAAAGATAAAAAGCATGCACATTAAGAATACCTTCATTATACACAAATGCTTCAAGTAAAGTGTTTCAAATGCATTTAGAGATCTTTGAGCATGTTCTGCTAGGTTTCCCAAAAAATGTTTTGATACTGTTTTTGTTGCATTTTTGGCTTCGGAGTTTTGCATATGTTCACAATTAACACAGGGTCCGGTTGCGGTGGGATGAAATCATGGCTCGAGTAACTTATTGGGCTTGGAGACTTTGATCAGTGAGAAGAAGCAGAGTACAGCTGTCTGCGGACTACAGCCAATCCCGGGAACAGATTTCACTCCAAACAATAGGGAATAAGAGATACAGAGGATCTTTTGTTGTGGTTTGTGATGGACGGGTTTACATTGTTTCTTGGGATGGGACACCTGAAGCAGGAGGAGGCCTTTTTTTGGTGATACATTAAGCCTGTGTTGTTTTCTCAGCAGTCAGGGAGAGTGTTCAATTGCTACAAGGAAAGTGTTTCAGAGAAACTAGTGTGTCATTATGTATCTGATGGACTATAATCTAATGCTGTGCAATCTGGTTTGCTTTACAACAATAAGGTTAGCCTGAAGATACAGTACTTGCCTAAAGTTGGGAAACATTTAAAAAGGATTTTTAGACGTTTTTAATGAAAGCTCTTCTGCTCTACAACACTGCATTTATAGAAAATACAATAACAATGGTGAAATATTATCCTAATTCAAAACAGCTGTCTTCTATAATAATATCTGTTAAGCTGTAAATTATTTCTGTGATGTTCAGCTGTGTTTTCAGCATCATTACTCCAGTGTCCAGTGTCACATAATTCTTCAGAAATCATTCTAAGATACTGATTTGCTGCTTAATTATTATTGGTGCTAAGTTATTAATAATGGATCTTATTATTTTCAGTGTTAAATACAGTTAAACAGTGAGGAGCTTTATTTTCCCTATTCCTTAGCAGGGCAAGGAATTCAGCATTGTATTGCATTATATGTTTCGCATAGTTTTAATCTCATCTTGCTAAGACATATTATTGAATATAGAGCAATAAGGATATTTATATAATTGAATGTAGTTGCAATTACAATTTAGTTTATGCATGCAAATTTTTTTCTATTGCATTTTGCAATTATTTTCAGTGCAATCAAACTCCATGAACCCCAAATTCTATTTAATGCAGTGCATATAGATATCTGGAGTTGTTTTGTAATTATTCACAATTGCATGCATATTCTATGCCATAAACGTACCTGGGTGCATTTTTCAGTAAGACGCAAAATATGTACCAACAAGTACATATCACTGTAAGTACATACAACACTAGAGGCATTAAAACTCAGACACCTTTATTCCTTTTCACACTAATTTACAGAGTTTCAATTAATAAAGTGTAATTTTCCCACAATTACTTGAAGAATATCATGTTATGACTTTAAAACAATATTAATATGCTGGGATATTTAAAAAAAACTGCTGGTTTTGAATGTTGGCGTTATACATATCCAGCTTCATATCTTCATGTTTTCATAGACGCTAGGTTTGTTTGGTGGCTCATGGAGTACAGAGATGTACTTGAGAGACAATGAGCTCTGGTTCAATCCTGTGTAACTACGGTTAGACAATACATTTCAAATCTGTGTAAAAGGAAGCTGAAATGGCACGGTTGTCTAGTTGGATCTTGTGTAGGGCATTTTCCAACATGATAGAGCATTAACTTTTAGCAACAGTCTACGGATATTTCAATTCTGAACTGCTGCAATACATACCTATATCAACAAAATACAACATGCCAGGGTTCACATATTGAACTTCTTACTTGTTTTATCGCAACTCAGTGGACATTTTTCTTTGAAACTGCAGCGAAACGAGAACAGGTTGACAATTACATTTACATTTAGCAAACATTTTTATCCTAAGTCACTTATCAGTTCATGCATTACCTGGGAATCTAACCCATGACCTTAATGTAGACTGTGTAATGATCTTTTGCTTGAGCAACAGGAATTCTCCAGGATATGTTTTCTTTTCTCATGCTCTTTATGCACTCGCTGTATCACTGAAATAAAGATGTAAAGAGGGACTCCAAAGCCTAATGCTGGACAGCTTTGAAAGCTGCATGTAACCCCAATCTCTGTCTATCTATCTGTCTATGTTCCAAAACTAACTTTTGTGAACAATGGAGCAGGGGATCTACAGGAACTACAGTCATCTCTGCTGTTTGAGATCGTATTTGAGTCGTATTCCTCAGCGCCTACCATGTGTTTGTCATAAAGTGTAAATTCCCTGCCAAATGTGTTCGGGTGAAGTTTGACAGGTCGTTTTGGGTTTTGCGGGTGTCGCGTTTCAGACATGCGACTGACTGTTATCCCGATCTCTGAAATCAAACGTGAACCCACACACAGACTTTCCAGCAGGTCTTTTAAGTACAATAATAGCAAACGTTTGGAATCATTATCGTCATTTTGGGCTTTCAGTCAAACCTCGGCAATCCTGAATGTTCTTAGGGTCCAACGTTAACACCCACCAGCGCCAAAGAGAGTAAAAACTGGCTTTGGCGAGTAAATAAAACACGTTTGCCAGTTAGCCGGTAACTTCCAGTCTTTAAATGGCATTGTAGGAATCATTATCTGAAGCGAGTGATGTAAGCGATGAACTATTCCTTTAATGATTGGTAGGGAAGGATCCAGAAACTGCAGCCGCTGTTTTCAGTAAACATGAACAGAGATCACATAATTGTGGATTTTTAGGGTTAGGGGTTATAAATGTTGACTAGAAATACGTTATTAAACTATTTTGTGATACTTTTCAATCAAGTGGAAATTATTTCTTGAACATTTCGTATAATTTCCACTTCCACTTTACCATAATTAATTTTCATTCATTGGAATCATTAAGATCTTTTAATGTTTTTGAAAGAGGTCTGTTCTGCTCACCAAGGCTGTGATTATTTGATACAGTAAAAATGGGAAATATTTTTTTAGAATTTAAAATGACTGTTTTCTATGTGAATGTAATTTATTGCTGCGGTTAAAGCTGTATTTTCAGCATCATTACTCCAGTCTTCAGTGTCACATGATCCTCCAGAACTCATTCTAATATACTGATTTGAAAGAAGCCCTCTTATGCTCATCAGGACTAAAATTAAGCATTTATTTGACTGAAATAAATTCCACAACTCTTTTCAACATTTATAAAAAGAAGAAATGTTTCTTGAGCAGCAAATCAGCATATTAGAATGATTTCTGACACTGAAGACTAGAGTAATGATGCTGAAAATTCAGCTGCACATCACAGAAATAAATTACTGTATACAATACAATCACATAGAAAAAAAATATTATAATAATATTTCAATTTCTACTGTATTTTAGATCAAATAAATGCAGCCTTCTTTGCTAAAATACATTAAAATTGTATTACATTACACTAAAAATTATTCCAAACCTTTGACCTGTAATATAAGTGGAAGGATGAAAAAGTTCAATAAATAGCCTTTAATAATAATTATATTAAATACTAAACATTGCTGTCTTTTAGCGTTTTGCTACTGCCATTGATTTATGAGACTGTGTTAGACAGAAGACAGGAGAGTGGGTTCTAGACACTCCACTTGCATTTCTAGCATATGTTTTGTTTTCAATGCAATAATAGTGGGGAAGAAACAAAGACTAAAGGCTCCATGTCAAGCTGAAGAGAATATAAGCCGTGAACACACACTGGATGGGACTGAGACGCTCATGTCACATGATCAGCAGTGAACTGATTTCTCAAGAGAATATTCTGTCAAAACGGATCTGAGTTTGATTCGCGCACCTCTCTGGATCCCAGTTCAAAGAGACGATCCGGAAAGTCTGACGCCAGGCTTGAAGCTCGGATCTCATGCTTGCGGTTCTGCTCAAGGCCAGCTGCTGTTCACATTCAGATATATTGACAGATTTTCAAAATCGCAGGCTTAGGACTCACTTTTACTCTGGTTTGGATCAATGGAGCCTTTGTGTTCGTCTGGATCTGAGATCAGAGAACTGGACCGAGCTCCACATGTTCCTCCTCTTCCTGCTGGAAACAGCGCTGGGATGCTGTGTGTAATCGCCAACGCATCCCGGGAAAACTGTAAAACAAGGAGACGTTTTCTCTGGATTAGTCATCAGCCTGGTTCAAATAAATTCAACAGCTTTGGAAAACTCTGGTTACTGTTGTTTTACCTGAACTTCAGGCCTTTCTTCTGGACTTGGAGTGTATATATTATACATACAGTCAAAATAACATTTATTCAGACACATTATCATAGTTTATTCACTATACCATAGTTTAGGAGAAACTGGTAATAAAACAGCTGAATGTTTACAATTTTTCCCAATATATTTAATCATTGAGGATTTATTATTATTATTATTTTAAAGGTCTAAAAATCGGGTCTCATCTCGTTCTCGTGAACCCAATGTCTTGTCTTGTCTCGTTTGATAAGTGTCTCGTCACACCCCTAGATAATATTAATTTAGCTCAACCAATTTGAGCTAAATTGGTCTGTAAAGGTTGCTTTAGCAATTAAAGGTCCCATATTGTCAAATTTCCTGGCTTTTTTTATGATAACAGATATCTAAGGGCTATGTAACTACCATATAAGATTCAAAACGGTCAATCCACGGTAAACTGCACACAGCCTGCATAAAGTAGCTGTGATTTTTCATGAGCCGTTGTGACTTTCGTTAAATTGTGACGTCAGATCTACTCACCTTCAGTCATCATCCGAGTACCGCCCCCCGCCCATGGCATGTTTTGATGATTGTTTGTCCAGTCCGCTCATTTTATCGTGTTAAACTACAGCTGTTGTCTGTTTTTTGTCTGGCAGTGGCATCAGGTATGAGATCATATTTCTAATTTAAAGTTGTATTACGATTCTGGCACCCAACATCACAACAAGATGATATTTTAAGCTCCTTATGTAGCTGAACCTGTGCTGTTATGAATGAGCCGCCTCGGTCTTCCCTTAGTTTTGCATCCAGCTAGTGCTGTGACATAATTGTGACATCGTTACATTTGATTGGCCTGGTAATGCATCATTTAGAAAAAAACAGGCCAATCAGAAGCGAGGGTCACAATTGACAGGAGCTGTAAAAACTTATTGAGATGGTTTTTGTTACTTTTACCACAAATATATATTCTTTAGGACATCAACCACCAGTCAAAGTTAGCTTAACGCAAAAAACCCCCAAAAACTTCAGAAGACGTTAAATAACGTGCACATAGTCGTAATAAAACATCCCTCACAATAATATATAAAGTCCTCCTGTGTCGAATCCATGTGTTTTTGTACGATAAATATCCATATTTTAAATTTAATAATCACTTTCTCTCACGTCTGCTGTCCGTGGAAGCCGGAAGCAGTCCCGGCGGATATCACAGGACCCACGTGCAGAACCTGATTTTGCTGAGTTAGGCGTGTCCCTGGGTCAACATCTGTGTTGACCCTGGAACAACATTGTGATTAGCCAATCAGATTTGAAGAACCAGTTTATGGTTTTTGTGAAGTTTAGGCTGACAGTCAGTGTTTGGTGCTTGTTCATCAGTGTCAGTCATCTATCATTTCCTCTGATTTTAGGCAGTACTCATGGGTAGGGTTAGGTTTAGGTGTAGAGATATGGTCAAAACTAATATTTTGGAATTAAAATGTTGTTCCAGGGTCAACAAAATATGTTGACCCAGGAACACGCCTAACTCAGCAAAATCAGGACGTGTGGACACGCGTGCGCCTCTGGGAAATGTATGATGGATGCATATTCGTGTGAGGGACGTTTTATTACGACTACGTGCACATTATTTCACTTCTCCTGAAGTGTAACGGATATGTCCTGTTTAAACCCATTCAAAGGCTTGGATGGATCTGGGCAGATTTTTTCAAAGGTGAGTAAAAGACAGGATCATTTAAGGTTTTTTTTCACTATGCATCAAAATTGTTTCTGTCTTGACATCTCACGGTTTTAAATTTATATCTCAAAATTCTGCCTTTTTTCCACCTTAAAGGTAGTTGCGACATTTTATTTTACAATAAGGACTTTTTTCCTCTTACAGTTACGAGAAAAGAAGTCCAAATTTTGAGATATAAATAGTCGCAAATACCTTTTTTATTTGTTATTTTGTGCCGGAAATAAGCTTTAAAAGGGTTACGGTCTGTTTAACTTTATTTTGACGACACACAGATGGAAAGCGTGAGTGTGAGAGGTTGGATGAAGATGAAATCTCACTGTCCATCAACCGCAAATAAATCAAACCACACCGGTGCAGAGAAATAAGAGATCGACACAGAACTGGAAGCAGAACACAAGCGCTCTGTAGCAGTGTGAGATGTGATGGAGGGGATCTGGCGGCTCACGGCCCTTCAGAGACAAAACACAGAGGGAATGAGAAACGGGAAGAACGGGAGAAATCGAAAAAGACAGAAGCCGCTGATATCCGTCACGCTATTGGAGAGACTCTGTGCGCGTGTGTGTGTGTGTGTGTGAGTGTGAGAAAGACAGGTCATGAAATTTACATGGCCGCTCTGCTCTGGAGCGCATGAAGGCGAGCTGAGACCCGGATCCCCCGACACACCTTTGAAGTGGAAGCTGAGCCGCTCAAATCTCTGCTGCACACACACACACACACACACATCTTCACAGAGCTGAGCAGTCGTGAGATTCTCTCATCACACACACACACACACAGAACCATCTCAGGATGTGTGCAGCCGTGAACAGCACTGCATTTCATCACAAACCTTAATAATACTGTGTGTGTTACTAGTAAACAACCATCTGTCTGTCTATCTATACATCTATCTATCCATTCATCCATCCTTAGTTCTATCTATCGTTATATGCATCCATCCATCCATTTATATATCGTTCCATCCATCCATCCATTTACAGTTTTTCTCAGTCGCTTTGGTGCATTTCTCACAACAGTATTTAACAGTTAATGCATTTCTCGAAACTATTAGTGCAAACTGCAAAACCTACTGTAGTTGATAACCTGCAAAAGCGTGTCACTTTCTCAAAATGGAGAGTTCTTTGCTCAAAAGCAAGTATTCATGTCAAGGAAAGTGTCAGTGTCATCAAAATGAAAAGTCCTGACACCATTGTTTAGGAACAAGACAGTCACATGTCTCTGCCATGTTTTCATTATGACAGTTTACTCTGTACATTTTTTCAAATGCAAAAAAGTCATATTTTGGTGACACTTCCTGAAAATGCTCAAGACAGCACTATATTCTATTTGCACAGCCATTTGAAAACTACAGTAAAGTTAGACATTACTGTATGTAGGTAATGTCTCAGATACCTCACTACATGGTGAGCGTGATTTCACCAAGTACAAGATGTTCCTGGATCAACATCCTTGTATAAATTTTGGGTAGAGGTAGGTTTAAGGGTAAGGATTGGGATATGTTTATATTTTTGGACAGTAATGTTGATCCAGGATCATGTCCTACTTGGCAAAATCACGCTCACCGTGTAGTGAGGTGTCTGAGTACAAGACACTGAATATGTACATTTTTACTGCATATGCTCTTTGCAATTCTAATTTACTGTATTCAAAGCATTGTGCAAAAGATTACATTTAGAGGACATTTTCAGGACAAAAAAAAGATTTTTACTGTTTTTTCAAATTTACCGGACATTTAACTGATTTTGACAACTAGTTCAACATTTTTGTATGTAATGACTCAAGCAATGAAATCAGGACTATTAGTTTTGTATAGAATGATTATTCAGCAGTCACAAGTTTAGTTCATTTTGACTGACATGACACAAGCAAATAATAATGTTAGAAAACAGCAGAGAGTTGTATGAAAGCAATTGATGCTTGTCCAAAAGCATTGCAGTTTGTTGGAAAGAATGAGAAACTGCTATGATGTGCACACATGACTAATTATTTTGAGAAATGCTTTAACTGTTGTGCAAATGTAAGTACTGTTGTGAGAAATGCACCAAAGCGACTGAGAAAAACTGTGTATATCGTTACATCCATCCATACATTTATCTATCCATTGGTTTATCCATCCATCCGTCCATCGTTCCATTTATGTATTGTTCTATCTATCCATTCATCCATCTCTCTCTCATCCGAAGCAGTTGTCTGTGTTGGCAGAGGTCCAGGATGGATGGATGTGGAGAGGGATGTGTGTGTGTTTTGGTTCAAAGCTTGATGTTTTGATTTGGGATTGTATTTGTTTCTACCTGACAGGCGCCTGCAGGCGAGTTTCAGGGCACTTCAAACCTCCTGGAACCAGAGCCAAGAACCAGAGGCGAGAGAACGTCTGCTGCTGATGTCTGATGGGCACAAGAGAGCGCTTCCCAATAAACAACAGTTATTAATCAGAAATTCAATAACAAACATTTACACTGTGGCAAATTAATATTATTGACTGAACACATTTTATGATTTAATAATTTATCATCATTTAGCTCTCAAGAAAAAGCCGGTATATCTGAACACATCTTAACAAACTGCATGTTCAAAACACAATTTGGTTTTCTCCAGAAACTCACGAATGAAGCAACGCTGTGGGTTTGGCTCAGTACTCCCAGCTTTAGCACCTCCAGTCGAATCCATTCATTCATTTTTGATTTTTCATTGGAGCTGTGAAGTGAAAAATTGAGAGTTGTGCACAAACTGTTTTATTTATCTATAAAATAAATATATTGCAGTTTTATTTATCTATAAAAACACTACTAAAACTAAAAAAGTTTGGTTTTAATCAGTTGCTCGGAGTTCAGTGTAGTAAAATGAAACTCCATTCAGAAGTTCGAAAGCCAAGGATCCAAGTCTCAGCAGCTTGACTGCAATTACCTGAGAGTCCTCAACATACCATGAGTCTCATTCCCTTTCTAGTGCTGCTCTCCTCCTGATCTCCATACAGCGGCCTGTGGGATTCATTATCCAGGAACACTCCTCCAGATTCTCCATCTCTCCCCCTGCAGCAGTGTTTTGCCCTGGAGCGCCGTATCTATAATTCATCCTTTATCTGGCCCTCACACTCGTGTTTGGTGTTCTACAAACTCATTATCCACATCACAGGTGCCGCCGACTCCTCACTGCTCTAGTGCTCATCTTTGAGGGAATGTAATTCGGATAAACATGGGCCTTTTTTCAGTTCTATCGGCAAGATTTTCATGGGTCGTAGATGCATGGATATCGCTGTCAAATGTCTGAGAAATGTGATGTTCAGATCGAACGATTCTCTTCTCCTCCTTTTCGACCGTCAAATAAGAAGGTAATCTATATAAATGTCTATATAAATGTACACTATAGCGCCACCTGTGTTAGCGCGGAGTAACTGCGCTGTGCACTGCATTTTTATTTTGTTATCCACTTAATATTTAAAAATCTAAAAAAAAAAAAAAAATATATATATATATATATATATATATACACTATATTACCAAAAGTATTCGCTCACCTGCCTTTACTCATTCTATGA
>JAUMHR010000022.1:2749143-2760673 GCA_032361145.1 Enteromius fasciolatus
CTGTTCTGGAACAGTGTTGAAACACAACTTAACACTGATTTCTAGTCGTGTCTCTTTTGAAAGCACAAACAAAGTAGTTTGACTTTCACAACGACACACGGCGTCTCCAGAACATGGCGCCCGCAGCAACACTACAGACAGAGTAATAGCTCCGCCTTCTTTCTTTGTGGAAACGAGACGTTTTAGGAGGATGTGGACAAGTCATAACTCATAACATAAGGAAATCTCTTTGGTTTTGAATCTTTGCGGCTTCAAGGATCTTATCTGTGCTCTAACAGCTTTAACACTCCAAAGAGAAAGGAAAACATGAAATTGCATCATATAACCTCTTTAAATTGTGGCAAAAAGGTCTTTAATTTGGGGACAGAAAGAACAGAATTGCAATACGGCTCAATTTTTACAATTGTATTTCAAAAGGCTGCGAAAGTGCCACCTTTGGCGGAGAATGAATGTGCATTTTCAATAAGCCTGTCTGCTGTTTGTGAAGGTGGTCGTTGTATACAACATTTGGCTGTTCTAAAAACTTGTATCTGAAACATGTTTCTGTAAATCACGCAGTCATTTTACCGTTTAATGTTACTATAGACACTGCCCTACCCTGTTCGTATGGTATTGATTTTATTTCTGCAGGTTTTGAAAAGTCTTTTGGGAAGACAATGATGAATCTAGATTTGGCCTGTAACTCTATAAAACCATTTAAAGAATCCGTATCAGAAATTCTGTCCTCTTTCAAGTTGCAGGCTTTTTCATGTAGTTCTGCTTTTAATAAACTCTACGTTTGAAAGGCTTTGACAAAGTCTCCCAGGTAGATCTGCTTCTGTTCATCCCGAGCCATACGTGTGATGTTCTTTGGCAGGGCTGAAGTAGTAATGCAAACTCTCAGCCTCCAGCTCTTAGCACTCTTTAATGTCTCAAGGTCTTTACTTCCTTTTCATCTTCTTTTACTGCCTGTTCCTGTCTTTTTTACAGGCCTTGATGGAAAATGGCAATCTGAGCTTCGTGAAACCTACCTGGATTTTTGCCATCAATGACAGGCAGAAGCTGCTACCGTACCAGCCCTACACTGTCGTCCCTTAAGAGCGAGATTAAGTGAAGAACACATCCATCGATTCCCAGCCTTGACCCGAGGAGACCTTAGCCGTCTTAGAGGAGCTGTTTGAACATTTACTCACACTCATGTCATTCCAAACCTGTTTGACCATCTCTTTTTTTTGTTTTTGCCATCTTTTTTGATCCACAGAAGAGCATCACACAGGTTTAGAGGGACATGTGAATGAGTAATTCATATATTTCCATTTCTGCTGTTGAAATCCATTGGCCTGTATCCGTCACAAGTCTTTTTGTTTTGATGTTGCAAAGCAGACTAATGTCAGATACCAACCCACCAACCCAGAGATAAAAGACTCTGATCCATATTCATGACCCGCTTTACCAGCAATCCAAAACCTGTTTATGAAGCTGTTAAATATTAATTACTAAAGACCTGAACCTGAGGTCTCTTTTGGATCTGACTTATGTAAAACATACTCATTTAATATGTGTGTTGTTCACATATATGGTCAATTATTGATTAGCTGATCCATATTTACATGTATTGCCATCTGTAGGTGTGGCCTGTGGAATATTACAGTAATATTACTTTGGTTTTGAGCTTTTTGAATATTCAAACAACCATATTTAAGAAAAAAGCACATGAAATAAACACTGCTGTAAAAAATATGGATTAGGTATGTATTTGTAGGAAATTTGTTCATGATAGGTGAACTCTTGCAGTTTTAATGTTGTTTTGATGTTTACGGTTTTTATGTCAGATTCTCTCTAACGTGTGTCTCGGTTTTGATGTTTGGTTTTGTTTTTTAAATGAAATTATTATTTTGAAGTTCTCATTTGAAGCATTGGCATAATAAAGTTTGAAAATAGTTACACAAATGTTATTTTCTGAAAAACCAGTGCCGTCTGTCTGTCTTAACTAAGCTATTTTTCTTGCTATTTTAGCATGTTTCTAGTAATTAATCCGATCATCTGAAACCCTAATACCTGATTTGCAGGTGGAAATAGTTTGTTGCTGAAATAGCTGATTTAAACCAGCTGACCGCTGTCTAAAACTATTCATCTAAACCATCTTAACAATTTTGGCGTCTGTCCCAGCAAACCCCTCCTCATTAGTCAGTTTTATATTTCAGCAGGGATTCATCAAAGAGAATTCTGAATTTGTAGAGAATATACTGTCCTTGAGTCCTTTTATATATATAGATGTGTCTCTAGCTTCTATCCCTCATTAAAGAAATCTGTCTTTTACTTGGTCTCAGGTCACGACCAAATCACCATTTGTCTTCATGTTTTTCCAGATTAACAGTGGATTGACTTTTTGTCCTCCCACTGTTTTTGCTGAACTATTATCTTGTCCTTCACTCAAGTGTTCCGTCTTTTTGATCATCTCAATCTGTTTTGTTTCTGAATTACATAAGATCACCTGTATCAGCATGTGCTTCCGCCTCTCTCACTCATTTGATACCTGGAAAAAATATTAAAGTTATTCATAAAGTATGCAACCCCTTTCCCTGTCTTTATATATCCGTGTAACTTACTGTTTGTCTTTATATTCAGCTATCTGTATTTTGTCCGTTTTTCTGATCAGTACTCTTCTAGTGTCCGTTTATTCGGTTGCATAAAGCAATTTGGCGCGTTCATTTAAATTGCGCGGCATTTCTCAACGGCTCCCACAAATTGAACATTTAGAACAAACAAAACCTAAACGCATTATTTAACTTTAAACAGACAATAAATAAACGCTTTTTATCAGCTGTTAGTCTCTTCTTGTGAAGAAATAACATGAGTTAATTGTTTTGATACCTGGAAAATAAAATATAATCTATTTTCAGTGATTGAAGTTAAACATAAAGTAGTAATATGCACCCCCTTTTCTATACCTGTATTATACCTCCAGGTATCTGTACAACATTTTATTCGTCTTTCAAATCTGTATTCTTCTAATGATCGTTTATTCGGTTGAAAAGCAATTTGGCGCGTTTATTTAAATTGCGCGGTCAGGTGTCTCCACCACTGCTCGTTCAATAACATTTAAAACAAACAAAATTAAAACATTTTCTTTTGATTTAAACTGACATTCTGAGCAAATAAGGGAACGCTGTTTTATCAGCCGCTCGTCCCGCCATGAGGCGAATAAGCTGCGTGAGTTATTATAGCTATTAACGCGCTTTATTGTAGCCGTGTTTATTTTATGGCCATAATAACTGTTAAGGTAAACGAATATAATAAATCAGACGAATAATGAGCAGGAGCGTCTGAGGAGGAGGAGGAGGAGACAGTGAGGAACAGAGACCTCGGAAATGAGAGGAGATCAGGCAATCATCTGCAGCTCCTCAATCACATCTTTATTCTGATTCTCCATTACTATGAACTAATAGTTCTGCTGTTCCGTTGTAGGACTGTTGAGATGCGTGTGAAGCTCTTGCTGAATGACAGTGAGTCACTTTTCCACATTCGTTCTAAACACTTTGCTGCTGCTGTTGTTGCGTTTTGAATCCGGGGCTAGTTGTCACAAGGTCTGTATCTTAATAATTTGTACTTTTTTAAAAGAGATGTATTGCATGGTGGTCGTTCCTCTAAATGAGCATTTAGTAGCTGTTATATATTTGACGTACTTATGAAGGCAGATTTGAATGGAAACCATTTAAACCGAGTATTATTTTTTAAATCATTGACAATTCGGGGCAAGTTGTCACATGTGCTGTAATTTCAGTCAGTGGATTAATTATAAAATCTGTAAGACAAAACAATGGTTTTGGTCCGTATAACCTTTACATTTAGACTTTGACATAGGTTTTTGTTTTATAGATGTTTATATCGTTAGCAGTAATTTCGCAAGACTGACCACGTATACATGAAAAATATAATCTGATATTGGGATTTAGTTTAGTCTACTGTAAACTGTATAAATAAAATCACTGAGTAATACTTTAAAACACACACACACACACACACACACACACACACACACACAAAGTGTCAACTTGCCCCAGGCTGCACTAATGCATCTCCAAGCATTGTACTGTATGGTGTTTGTTTCTCTGGATTTATTTCATTTTTAATGGTAAACATATGAATTATTATTCACATCAATCATTTCAAGTCAAAGAAAAATCATTTTAGGTGATGCCCAAACGTTTGAGATCACTAATGATCTAATGATAACTCTTTAAATGTGTATGATTTAATATGAAGGTCTTCATTACTAACCAGAGTTAAACTCGTGTGAGTGTCTCCATTGAGCGTAATGGAAGAAGAAAATCTGCAAAGATTCACAAGAGAATGAATTACAATTGATTAACCACATAGAATTAGCGAATCATCCAGTTGGACCCCATAGCATTCCTCTTTTAAACATTTCTTTCAGGTTGAAATCCCCTTTTGTTCAGGATTTATTTCTCTTTTTCCACAGTCTCCTTTTGCAGTCATGCTTGTCTTGTTGTAACATTATGCAAATTGCCTATAAGCAAAAGGAAAAGGCTTTTTTCTTTGGCTCTCCATCACTTGTCTGATGCTCTAATAACATTTGTAGATTTGTATGGGTTTATGCTGGTCCCTGCAGCCCTGATCAAATGAGTCGTCACCTGACAACAAAACAAAGCCCATCGCATTAAAATGCAAACAGTGCATTGCTTGAAAAATTGTGTGACTATTGTGTGCTCACTCACTTTTGCTGTACTTGCATTTATGCATGCAGTAATCTGTCACACAGCTCTGAGCAAATGCAGGGTTATTTTTTATCTGTGCGTCTCATTACGTGTCTTACAGTTTATACCGTAACACACGCATGTAGTCATGTATCTATTAAACTCTTGTTGTTCAAGAGAACTCTTAAAATATGGATCTGAATCTGGTTAATGAAGCCGCCGAGGCATTGAAAGCGAGCAACACATTCCTCTGCAGCAGATGATCCTTATTACTGGCCACCGTAAAAGATTCATCTGAGCTCCACACGGGCCTCGAGCAACGAAACGCTCAAACCCTGAGGGAGTCAATCTCACGAAGCCTGTCATGTTCATATTGCAGAAGGATCATGAAAATATGTCTTTATATTCCATGCAAATGTAACACCATCCTATCTGTTGGATAAAACCATGTTCTGACCATTTGCTTTCATGAAGTGGAAGTGAAATGGATGTACTTTAACTCACCCCAAAATGAAAACATCAAAAATTAGGAGGAATGTGTTTCTTCATCAGATCTGGAGAAATGTCTCAGTAATGGATGTGAATGGGTGCCGTCAGAATGAGAGTCTGATAAAAGCATCAGAATAATCCACAGCACTCCAGTCCATCCGTTAACATCTGGAGAAGACAGAAGATCAAACTAATCCAGTATTGGGATGTTTTAATGATCCATAATAACTTTTCCGTTTACAAAACAGCTCTTTACAAATATGTGTCTGGATTAGAGCAGAAGATAGGCCTTTTCAGGAGGAAGAGTTATTATGGATTATAGACTCATATTTGAGTTAAAATCATCTTAATGCTGGATTAGTTTGATCTTCTGTCTTCTCCAGATGTTAACGGATGGACTGGAGTGCTGTGGATTATTTTGATGCTTTTATCAGACTCTCATTCTGACGGCACCCATTCACTGCAGTGATGTAAGAAACATGGTCTTGATTGTCATGAAAATAACTTATTTATCTCTTTATATTAATCAAGTACAGTGTGACATGTTTTCACGAGACGGCTGTGAGACGTAGCGATTAAAGCTGATCATCAGCTGCAGACATTTCAGGAGATAGAGGTGATTATTAGATTAGGAAGCAATTATTCTGCCGCAAAATCGAATGCACACAGACCTGTTAATTCTGGGAGCGCAAACATTCATTAGCTAATACTTAATTATCACAGAGGCATCATTTGCTCATCAGCGATCAGTGTTTTTGTCTCAATAATGACAGATTCATCAGCGCTCAGATTAAATACAGATACGAGGGCTCTCATCAGCGCGTATTGTCTTGAGTGATTCCTGATTAACGGGCGTGAGGATGAGAACCGATTCCCTTTGGAAAGACTTTCCCTTTAATCAGGGTAGGAGTGTCTGATTCAGAGCTGCACAGCTGCAGCCTCGTTTGCATAATTCATTTATATGAACTGTTGCCCTCAGAAACGTCGACCTCTTAATGTTGTGATGGACCTGTGCTGCCTAAACGAAGCTCTTACGATTAGTTCTAATAACTGATATTATGCACAGTATCATATAATATGATAACACACTCGTCCTTTCCCTCTGGTTAGTAAATACACCCCTAAGCTCAGTGTCCAAAACCAATCCATGCAGTACAGTAACTAATTGCTTTTCATGTTTTTTTTAATTAATTTTTGTTAACTGTGTTGTGTACATAAGTTCTAATGTATTTCGTTTTTACTGTTTGACAAGCTACAATATAGGTTTTCACCCTACACTCTAGTGTTTTTCAAATTGTTGATTTTTTTGGATACTTGATGTCACGCTCAGGGAAGAGAGATTCATGTTAACAGGTGAGTTTATTGGTGCTCAAACATAGTCTTTACTTCTCTGCTGGATCGTGTTCGGGTAAGTCTTAGTTCGGTGGTTTCTTGTCGGAGTGAGTTTTGGGCATACTCAGCCCACGGCAGGTACTGGTTCCAGGAATCCTGATGATCGTGACAGTAAGATCTGAGGTAACGGGAGATTTCCTGGATCTTGTACCCCGAGGATAAGCTGATGGTTACTCCTAGAAATCGAAAGAACTCCTTCCAGACTCGTGATGTAAATTGGGTCCCCCTGTCGGATACTATATCTTCCGGGATGCCAAAGTGTCTGAAAATTTGAGAGAATAAGATTTGAGCAGTGTTCATAGCAGTGGGTAAACCTGGTAGTGGAATCGATTGGCAGGCTTTAGAGAACCGATCTACCACGACAAGGATTGTGGTGAAACCATCTGAGTTAGGTAGGTCAGTAGCGAAATCAATTCCAATGTGGGACCAGGGTCGTTCAGGGATAGGTAAGGGAACCAGCTTACCCTTGGGTAGACGACGTGGTGTAGTAGTCATGGCACGGAAGTAACGGTAAGTGTCCCGGGCCATCTCTGGCCACCAATACTGGTTGCTGAGGAGAGAGAGGGTGCGTTTGCCACCCGGATGCCCAGCCCTGGAGAGGTATGCACATGTTCTAATAAACTTTGTCGAAGAGCAAGTGGTACATACCGCTTTCCAGCTGGTCCTCCTGGCACGGCTGGTTCTTGGACTGTGGCTTGTTGGATCTGTGTGTTGAGAGACCATTGTATAGGTGCGAGGAAAGCGGTGGGTGGTAAGATGGGTTCCGGATCTTCTGGGGTTGGATCGGGTTGATGGAGGCGG
This sequence comes from Enteromius fasciolatus, assembly GCA_032361145.1. Classification (NCBI taxonomy): domain Eukaryota; kingdom Metazoa; phylum Chordata; class Actinopteri; order Cypriniformes; family Cyprinidae; genus Enteromius; species Enteromius fasciolatus. The sequence continues at coordinate 2,756,523 of JAUMHR010000022.1, forward strand.
GAAAGTGCGTCCGCCTTTTTGTTCTTGGTACCCGGTCTATCTGAGATCTGAAAATCAAAGCGGTAAAGAATAGAGCCCATCTCGCTTGACATGGGTTCAATCGGCGGGCTTCTCGTAAGTATTGTAGGTTCTTGTGATCCGTAATCACAGTGAAAGGGAATTTCGCTCCCTCTAGCCAGTGGCGCCATTCCTCCAGGGCTAGTTTTATCATCAGGAGCTCCCGATTTCCCACGTCATCAGTTTGTTCAGACTGAGAAAGTTTTTTTGAGAAGTATGCACATGGATGTAAAGTGGGTGGTTCGCCGTGCCATTGGGACAGGGTGGTGCCAACACCAGTGGTAGCCGCATCTACTTCCACCACAAATGGTGAGTCAGGGTTCGGGTGGGTTAAAACTGGTGCAGTGCAAAAGGCTGATTTCAGGTGTGTGAAGGCATCGTGTGCTTCTGAGTTCCAGGAGATGGACTTCTTGGCTCCTTTTAGGAGAGAGGTTAGGACTGAGGTGGTTAGACTGTAATTTTTGATAAATCTACGATAAAAATTTGCAAACCCCAGGAAGCGCTGTAATTCCTTTACTGTGGTTGGAGTTGGCCAGTCTTGTACCGCAGTCACTTTCTTTGGGTCCACACTTCTCCCCTTTTAAGTCGAGGTGATAGGTGCGAAGGCGTTGGAGTACCTGTTTGACATGAGAGATATGAGTGGTCAAATCATTGGAATAGATGAGTATATCGTCTATGTAGACGATCACAAATTGATGTAACATGTCCCTAAACACCTCATTCATAAAATTCTGAAACACAGAAGGTGAGTAGGCCAGGCCGTACGGCATAACGCAATACTCGTAGTGTCCGCTAGGGGTGACAAAAGCAGTCTTCCACTACGAATACGGATCAAGTTGTAAGCGCTTCTGAGATCTAATATGCTGAAGATCTTTGCTTGTCTCAGTTCTTCGAGGGTAGATGGTATAAGTGTGAGCGGATGTGCAAATTTGACTGTTTGTGAATTCAGAGCTCTGAAATCTATACAGGGTCTCAATCCCCCATCCTTCTTAGTGACAAAGAAAAAACTGGATGCTGCCGGTGATGTGGAGGTTCGTATAAAACCTTGCGCCAGTGCCTCAGAGATGTACTCGTCCTTAGCTTTCCGTTCTGGTAGTGAGAGTGGACACACTTTTCCCTTAGGTAAGGTGGCTTGGGGTACCAGGTCTATTGCGCAGTCCCACCGATGGTGTGGAGGAAGCTGCGTGGCTGCCACCTTGCTGAAGACATCGGCAAATCCTCATATTCTGGCGGTATGTTAATCTCTCCGTGAACCTCGGGACTTTCGATCGTGGCTGAACAACAGGGAATATTAGGTCGCTGAGGAAGAGACGACAGACAATGATTATGACAGTATGAACTCCAACGTAATATTTCACCTGTACTCCAGCGTGTTTGAGGGTTGTGTTTCTCTAACCACGTTCGGCCTAAAAGGATGTCAACTGTGGCTCCAGGTAAGACAAAGAAACTGATAGGTTCTTGATGCAGACAACCAATTCGTAGTGTCAGTATTTCCGTACTGGTGTTAACAGGTCGGGCATCCAGGGGCTTTCCTTGGGTGGTGATTATACGGAATTGGGCTTCGTTGTTTAGAGATCTGAAAAGCATCAACACAGCGTGAGGAGATTAAATTTCTACTAAGTCTACTAAGGCCTTCACAGGAAAAAGGTGAGTCTCAGTGATTAGGAGAGCATCAATAAGTGGTAACATGTGCAGATCGTGATATAAAGGACTCACACCCACCGTGGTTCGGGCCGGTCTGACTGGGCATTTATGAGGAGGTGAGATGGGGCACCACAATATAGACAGAGTCCTTCACGTAGGCGTTTTGAACGTTCGTGAGCAGAAAGGTGATAGGAATCTGTCTGCATGGGTTCGACAGCAGAGCTAGGGGCTGGTGCCGCAGTTACCGGAGCTTCACAGGCTGCGAGATGTTGGGAGATGGTTACAGCTCGCTTCAGAAAAGCATCTAGACCCACGTTATCCTCATATATTGCCATCTGCTAACGAATGTTAGTATTCAGGCCCCAGCAGGGCATTCCAGCCGCTCGTAAGAGAGAGCGTGCGAAAGCGGAGGATATACTCATGTATTGGGAGTTTATCTTGTTGGAGCTGTAGCAGCTCTTCTTGTGTGGTGAGTGATGAGGTGGGTTGGCTAAAAACCAGACGAAATTGTTGTAAAAACAACGTCAGCGATGCCAGATGTGGGCTTTCGGAGGTCCAGAGAGCCTCTGCCCACTGAAGAGCCCTTCCTGAAAGCAGAGTAATAAATAGAGCAATCTTACTGCGATCGATGAGGAAGCACAGAGAGCATTGTAATACGAATCCTTCACAAGATGCTTGATCTCCGGAAAAGGAGTGGGGTCAAGATATTTCTTAAACTAAATAATAATGAGAAAATATAAATGAGTGTTTTCTTGGCAACTAGCTGAAATAAATTACGTTTTTATAAGATTTTTTATTACATTTAAATGGATCAAATTAACCTTTGTTATTTTTAAGGAAGAAAAATACATTGTTGAAAATGTTTATTATAATTATTTATGGTTTTATTTAAATTTATAAACCTTTTTCTGTCTTATATATTAATAGCTGATTAATAAATAACTGTAATAACCAGTGTATATATAATAACAATAATGCAGTATGTGTGTATATATATATAATTTAAGTTAATTTATTTTATTTTAGGATTTAGTTTCAGATAACCATTCTGACCCTGTTTTACTAATAATAATGGACATTTGTGTTTCAACTTGTGCTCATGGGAAAAGTCCTGTTATTATCATTACAACATTGTTAAAATGTAAATTTTTGTAATGGCATGTCTTCTCAGGTGCCCAGAGGAGCTTCATTACGCCTCTTCTCAGCATGACTTCAGTCTCCAGCGCTTCCCCGACCCCGGGTTCATCTTCGTCTCTTCCCTCTACAGTGTTTTCTTCTCTCCCTCCGTCTGTGTCCTCGTTTCTCCAGCAGACGAACTGCTCGGTGTCTCCATCTCCCTCGTCTCCTCCGTATAACTTCTACGCCGTGTTGCTGGTGTTGCTGATTTTTTGCGTGGTGTTTGGGAATGTGCTGGTGTGTGTGGCCGTGTCCAGAGAGAAAGCTCTGCAGACCACCACCAACTACCTCATCGTGTCTCTGGCCGTGTCGGACCTGCTCTTGGCCACGCTGGTGATGCCCTGGGGCGTCTATCTGGAGGTCAGTGGACATTGTGATTGGTCAGTTAATTTGGTAATCAAATGTAATAGCTGCCTTGCATTTTTTTTTATTTTACACAAATTCAGTTTTTTTCCCTTAATTTTTATTATTATTATTTTTGTATGATTTTATGTTTTTCCATTTTTCTGGATTCTGTTTAAAGGATAAATTAAACTTTAGCTTTCAAAGGCATGTTTAATTATTCACAAAAACACACGCAAAGGAACAACCACTTTCATTTTTAAGGGCCCATTAAAATCCCTTTTTATTTTCCCCAAATTTATTTACTTATTTTTGTTTCTCAAATTTAGTTTCAGTTCTACAGTTTAGGAGTGGAGTTTTCTGGACTAGTAATAATGTAAGTTATATAGGCTAATGTTTCTTTTTTTAAGAAACAGTAATTTATTCTAGATTTCATTTTCAGTTAAATTTTATTAATCCAAAAGCATGTCTAATTAATTGAATTCATGAAACATGAAACTTTTTTTTGTTTTTCAAATTATGTTTTATGTACACTTTTCTCAGTTTAATTAAATTGTAATAATGTATTGAATTCATTCTACTTTTAATAATTTATTAATTTTGAAATAAAGCCCTTTTTAGTGCAGAAATTCAGTTTTGACCTGTTTTAATTTTTTTGTATTTAATATAAATGATCAAAAATGATAGTAATTAAATGAATATTTGAGACATTAACATTTTAATCTTTTAAAATGTAACGAACAAATTTCAGTTTATTTTATTTTTTCCCTAAAAGTATGCTATTCCTTAAATAAAGTTATTTAACTTTTTTTAAATAATGTTTTTTAATTATTACTTTTTTACTTTATTATTATTATGGGTGGTGGAAGCCACCCATATTAAAATCGCTCTGAAAGAGGGGTTTATCGGGCGTGGTTTATCCGCCCAACGCG
>JAUMHR010000022.1:2875253-2892016 GCA_032361145.1 Enteromius fasciolatus
TGATAATGTTCAGTGCTTTGCTACAATCTGTATTGTTAAAAGCGCTATATAAATAAAAGTGACTTGACTTGACTTGAATAATAATAATAATAATAATAAATCATATAAATAATTGTAAATATTTCAAAATAAGAAGATAGTATTTTTGGAAACCTTTTTAAGATTAACAATTAAACATTTATGTAAATACTAATAATTACAGGCAGACAATAGTATTTTTACTCTGCCAGTAAAGTGTCCAGGGGGTTTTCTGTTGAAAACCTAACTTCACAACATTTTAAAGCATGCTATTGTGCTTTTTACTGCACTACCTTTAATTGTTTAATACTTAACTACATTAGAAATGTACTTTTACCCAAGTAAAACCAATTCAAAGATTTACAAAATATTCTTAAGTATTACACGTAAAACAAACAACAACTTTCATTTATGAAACGCAGTGCAGTAAAAGTATGACGTTATGCTTCTGGAATGAAGTGAAGTAAAGTTTTCCGAAGGAATCACTCAACTACAGAAAAAACAAAAAAAAATACAACACTTCTGTCTGCCTCTGAATAATAATAATAATAAATAAATAAAATAAATAATAATTATATAAAATAATTGAATTGCAAACTATTTAAAAAATAGTTTAATAATTTTACATTGAAATATAATAATTGAAATAATAATCAATTCTAATAATGTAAAATGTAAATATAATAACCAGGGTACCGTGGAGCGGCTGGAGCAGCAGGAGCGAGTGGTTTCCGAGAGCGCTGACGGCGTGACACTCGACGGGCCCCGGAGTCTCTGAGAGCCCTTGGAGCCTCGCCGTCAGCGTCTCATTCACGTAAGAGAAGGAGGTGTTGAAGCCGTCTGGCGGCTGCGTCCCGTTCACGCTCCAGGTGACGGCCGGACGAGGGTTTGAGTCCACGATACACCAGCAGGACAACAGCGTCCCGTCCCAGACACAAGATGAGCGGGACGCGATCACCGGAGCGTCTGGAGACAACACAACTCTCAATACACAGAACAGAACTGAACAAACCCTGGAGCACAGCAGCACTGCGATGTTTGTACAAATACACAACAATACAACACAAAGTTCCCTGACGTCACAAGCAGGTGTGTGTTTCTGGACTCACACAGGACGTTGAGTCTGGTCAGAGGAGACGAGCTCTGTCCGAGACGGTTAGCAGCGCTGCACTGGACCAGCGTGTCTCGAGAGATGTTGAAGATCCGGAGCGTTTGAGAGCGTTTGCTCGGGATCTGTGTGCTGCTCCACCACCGATACTCAAACACCGGAGGATCGGCTTTACAGGAGCACAGCAGCAGAGCGTTTCCTCCGAGACGCACCGAAGAGCTCAGGACCTGCACCGAGACGTCTCGAGGAGCGACTGAGACACAACATCAGAGCCAGAGAAGAACACTCAGAACGAGACCAGCTACAACAACCACTACACGTTTTCATCAGATTCTCAGCGTTCTGGCTAGTTCTGTCATATTTTAGTGTCTTTTTTCTTTTTTAATTTACTTTTTTAGTGTCTTTTTTCATTCATTTACTCTGTCGCTAAACATCTTAAAAATAATGATAGAAAATAAATAATAATAATAATTAAATGCAAACATCATAGAAAAATACTGGTAAATGAACGTTTAAATGCTAAAGAACATTGTTATTAAAATTTTTGGAATCTAAATATTTACATTTTTACACCTAAATAATTATTGTAAATATGATATATATATATGATATTATCTATACATTTATTATATAAAATAATTAAATACAGGAGTCACAATATAATCATCATTAAAATTTAAACCCTGATGAACACACACAGCCATTGAGGTCAGGGTACTGACAGTGGACTCAAACACACACACACACTCACAGCGGACGAGGATCTGTCGGGAGGAGGAGGATCTGCGGCGGTCAGGGTACTGGAGCTCACAGTGGACTCTGGGGTTTGTGCTGGGCCGGACGGTGAAGCTGAGACTGGACCATAGCTCCAGAGACTGACCGGCGTCCAGCTGCAGCTCAGTGTGTGTGTCCGTCTCACCTCTCCAGCTCCAGCTCCAGCTCAGACGAGGCCGATCAGACGGACAGCTGACCCGAGCCGAGCAGTTCAACACCACCCGCTGGCCCTCGGTCACCGGCCCCGGGTCCGACAGCTCCGGCGGCTCTGGAGAACCTGTAAAAACTTTTATTAATTTTGTTGAGCATTTTAGCCATTTTTTATTTATATATATATATACATACATATAATATGCTGTTTTATGTATAGTACATGTATGTATATATATAGCCTATAGTTTTTATAAATTTCTTTATTTTATCATTTTAAGTTAAACTGTTGAATGCTATTTTATTTCACATCACATCTTTTCAAGCAGCACTTGTAATGTTGTAATTTAGTTAGTGATAATGACATCATCGTACCGGTGACGCTGATGTTGACCTTGCGGCCGGCGGGCCATGACCTCTGACCCCTCTCTCTGAGCTGCAGCTCGTAGGTGTTGTGGTCGTCTCGGCGGATGCTGCTGAAGCTGATGGAGCAATCTCCAGAGCTGATGTTCCCGGCGAGCGCCGCTCTCTCTCTGAAGGCAGGATGAACAGCATCGCTGCGCTCCGAGCTCAACACCGGCTTCCGCAGCATCATGAAGAACCGCGAGGAGGATCTGACCAGACGCAGCTCCACCGGAGAGCCAGGGTCCGGTCTGAAGGAGCAGGGGATGACCAGACACGAGCCCTCCAGAGCCATCACTCGCTCCGGGACGGACAGAGAGACGCCGGGGCTCGTCCCAAACACACACGCTACACACACTAAACAAGTTAGGAGAGGACCATATCTGTCTGAGATACAGCTATTTGAGGGTGAGAAAAAAACATTATTAAGAGAATCACCTTTAAAGTTCTTAAACAAGCGTATGATCTAATTGTAATGAAACCTTTACATTTATTAAAACCAAAACAGACTCTCCTATTAATATTAATAATAATCATTTTTATATGTTTTCTTTTTCTTTTAATTTCATTTTAGTTGTTTTAAAATGTCTCTAAAGTATTATTAATTAAATTATAATTATGAATGTAATTAAAGTTAAAATGAATTAACAATAAACTTATATAAATAGTAAATACTAATACATTATAAAAATCTAAATCTTTATCATAATTTCTGTTTATTTTGTTTATTTGCATTTTAATGTCAGCTATAAAGTTTGGGTATTTTTGTGTTTTTGTCATGTTTTAAATGTATCTAGCTATTTAATATTTATTAATTATTTAAATTTTTTATTTTAGATTTTTTTAAAACACTTTTTAGTTTTTAATTGTGTTAAAGTCATCATGAACTAAGAATGAAATTTCCGCGTTAATTTAACATTTTGTTTTTGTGACTTTTATTCGTTTTTTTTTTCAAATGTGTACTATTAATATTTTAAAAATAATTTATATATATTTCCAGTGTTCATGTGACATGAAATAGCAGTGAAAAATACTTCTAAAGCATTCATTAATCATTTTAATTCCAACATTTACTACAAAAGTTTTATCTGTGATCTGTTTCTTTTGCCTTTTCATTTTAATTTCAGTGAAAGCTTTAGTAGTTTTTCGTGTGTTTTGTCATTTTTATTATATATTTACACACTATTTATTAACATTTTGAATTAGTATTTATATTTTTTCAGTTTTTATTAAAAATTTAGCTAAAACTAAACATGAACAAACAATGAAAAATACTTATTGAAAGGAATAGTTGTGTCTTTTAATATTATTTAAGGACCTGAGATGAACAGTGAAGTTATTTTTATTAACTATCTTTAGATCAGCAAACCAGGGAGTATTTCACAACAGGATCAAAATATGGAAAAGGGAAGTTATGCATCGGAGCACATGCACATTTACATCCATGCATCTATTTGAAACGCACATCACAATACGATATGTATTTATTAATAAAGCATTAATATATTACTGATGCATTCAAGTGCATTTAATGATGTGAGATCAGAGAGAGCATGTGAGAACGAAACAGAGTTGATGCTCAGAGAACATGATCGTGATTCTAATCTCATGCAGATTTAATGTCACAGATTGAGCAGGTATACAGTAAATATTCCTCACCTGACATGAAGGGAAAGAGCCGGATCAGAGCGTCCAGAGCCATGAGCGCCGGTCAGACTCAGACACCGCCGGGGACTTTCTGCTCTTTTTCAGTCTTTTAGGAAGTCAGAAGTGAAGGTCTGGCATGTTTCGTAACTCTGATCTCTGTTCCATGACGCTCAAACATCTTCTGGACTAATGCATGCTTCGCTGCGGTATACAGAGAAGAGTTAGAGAGAGCAGAGGAGGTCACCGCGCACAATACTTTACCAGTTAGACCCGTTTTCAAACAGCTCTAAACATCTAATGAGATTTTTACATTTCTTACTCATATTTATCAAAAAAAGTAGTTTCTCAGCATCTTTTCTGTGATGTAAAGCTGACCATGTGCTGGTCTGACTCATGCTCACATTTAATCCCGTTTCCTCTCCTCAAGCTTCCTCCTCGTGTTTGACCCTGGAGCACTAAACCGCTCATAGGGGTTTTTGAAAGCTGAATAAACCATCTCTCAGATCTGTCTGAGATGCAATCTGAATCTGAGGGAGCAAAAACTCCTTTAAAGTTGTTCTTAGCAGTACATCTTACTAATCAAACATGAAGTTTTGATGTATTTACGGTAGCATATTAACAAAATATCTTTACAGAACATTATCTTTACTTAATGTCCTAATGATAAAAGAGAAATGGATCATTTTGACCCATACGCTGTATAGTTGTCTATCGCTGCTGATGACTGCTGCTGCGCTCCAGGATCACATTTATTTCAATTAAATGCACGATGTGACTGGATTTATTGACTACATCCTCGTTCTAATTTGCTTAGAATCACAGCATTTCTGAAATGTTTTTGTGGGCACATCTCATCATTGCAGACACATTTAATCATTGATACAGTATGTACCGTATTCTGATGCTCTTAACACTGTTTTGAATATTAATGGATGTAATCATGTTTATCTGAAGCACAGAATCGTTCACAATAAAGAGCTGCTTGCTTGTTGACTTTAAATATATGTCTCTATTTAGATTTTAATTTGTATATGTGTTGTTATATGAATATATGAACACGCAGAACATCGATACAGAGCATTTGCTTGGAAATAAAAACATTTAATTCTAGCTTCATGCATTCTTTCTTTGAAAACTTGAATGTGGGTAAGTTTCATGAATAAAAAAACATAAACAACATTTTGAACATAATCAGTAATTTACTTTATTTTATTTTTTTTATATTTTACACTTGCTTCCCATAATAACAAGAGATCAGCAAGAATATTTTCCCTCCATTACTGCTGTTTTTATTATTCAGTTCAAATTAATTTAGAAGCTTCTGTAAAATGTGTGTGCTTTGATTAATTAGCTTGTTTTGTTTGTTGTAAGGCAGTGCTTGGCAAACTCTCCTTCTCTTTTCTGTTGATCCAGTCCAGTCTGTTAGTTTTAGAAGAAATCCTGAGCTCTAAACACACCTGAGAGCTTTCTTCAAAGAAGCTGCATCGCTCTCTTCTTTCAGGAAGACCAGGTGCAAGAATTCATTAATAAACCCTACAATGACCCTCAAGAGGCGTCGAGAGTCTCAGAGAGCTACAGAGAAACAGACTCGTGATTCTTATCCTTCAGAAAAGAGAAAGAGAGCGCTATGAACACTGAATTACTCCTCATAAAACAGGCTGAGAGGAGCTGAAGGAATCTGGGGCCAAAGGTTTAATGAGGACAAGAAAAAAAATGTGAATGCAGTTTAAAAGTAACTTTATGGAAGCCCTTTTCAGTCATGCAAGAAAAAAATAATAATCATGCTTTGATAAGTCATAAATGTGACTAGAAACAATGAATACCACACAGGTCGAAATTGACACACTAATTCATAATTATCTGATCATAAGTTAGAGTTATGAGATAAAACACTGGAATTATGATGTAAAAAGTTGAAATAAAAGTTAAATAAAAAAGTCATATTTATAAGAATATATGTTATTAATAAATTATAAAAAGTCCCTTTATCTAATGCTTTTTTTATCGTCTTAATTTATTTATTTATTTTTAATATATTTTTTTTATATTATAACTTCGACTTTTTACTTCATAATTATACCTTTTCATATTATAATTTCAATCTTTCATCTTATAATATTAACTTATCAAAAAAAGATTTTTTTTGTTTACGTAACGTAAACGGGCTTCAATAGCTTGGTGCCTTTCTTTTTATGACTATTTGACCAAGATTACGCTTTCGCAATTCCTAGAGGACTTTTATTATGAAAGCGGCTCTGCGTCAGCGGCGTTGTTGTGTTTCCGTGTTTCCGCTGTCGATCACTTGGTGTTTTAGCTGAGTGTTGAGGAGAGCTTTACACATTGTTTTGTCGTTAAAACGAGGATTTCAGAGCTCAAATAGAAATTCAACATTCGTCTGCTGTACAAAGCTTCAAATCCTCTCCGATATGGATAATTCGCGAGTGTTTGCGTCGATGTTGGGCTTTCTGCTGATGTGTGTCGCATTCAGTGTTTCTGAGGAAACTACAAAACCTACAATAAGTCCTCATACAGTTCATCCACCTGTTCACAAACGTATGTTTCACCTCTGCCTTCTCTTTTTAATCCTATCTCTTTATTTTGTAACTTGAAAATGCTTGAAGTATGAACATGTATGTAAATATATAAATACATGTAAATATGTTGTCGTAAAATATTATTGTAGTACATGTTTTATTAATATTTATGTATAATAATATTTTATTTGATATGTTTAATGTTAAACTATTGTCAGTAATGTTAGTCAATTAAAAAAAAAAAACAATAAAAGGAGTTTTTAAACATAATAGGGCCTTTTTATCATTCAGTTTTATTACTCTGTTATGCCATAAATCCAGTTTGTGATGTAATATGTTTATGGTAGCACTAAATGAAGCATTATCTGATCAAATAGGTCAGAGTTTTGCTCAAATTCAGCTCTTTATTTGTGATATTTCTGTCAGTGATTTGTCTGATCTGTAGGTTTTTATTCTTCCTTCTCTTCCCAGCATGCAGCATCATGACTTCCTGTGAGACCTGCCTCGCCAATGTCTCTGTAAGATCACATGATGCTCAGTTTTTATTAACCAGGTCGTTCCTTATCAGCATTACCATCTTAACTTTTTGAAAAGTAATATTGTAATGTCGTAATTTAGGGAAGTTGTATGTAAAAGCGTATATCAGACGGCCAGAAATCTGCTCACATGCTCAATTTTAATTCATTAGAACTTTATTATTGCACTGTTTTTGTTTATACATATATTTTAAGCATCTTATATAATATATTCAGACTGATTTTGCGCCATGTCATCAAATAAGATGAATAGTTTAGTGACACAATTAAATTATAATGCCACAAATATTCCAGAATTTATTGAGATCCATCTTACTTCCTGAAGAATGTCCATAAACTAATAACAAAAAATGAATGTTTTAGAAATGAATGTCCTGGACATTAACATCCTGGATTATAACAATAATAACAATTATACATATTTTGTAACATCCTTGAGGATGCTATTATTAATAATAATAATTAATGTTAATAATAATTAGAAAACATCCTGCAGGATGTCATTAACAATAATAATAATAATAATACATATTTTGTATTGCATATTTATGTCTTATGTAATTAATAATAATAATAATAATAAAAAGTATAATATTAATAGTAAACATCCCAGAGGATGCCATAATACTACTGCTACTAATAAATGTGTTTGTAACATGATGAATGATAATGTTTGTTCTCTGTGACAGTGTTTGTGGTGCCAGACGAACAACAGCTGCTCAGATTATCCGGTGTCGTACATCATTCCTCCGGGGTCGGTGTGTAAACTCTCTCAGGCGCGCTGGGGTGTTTGCTGGGGTGAGTTCACGTTCATGCTTTAATCACCTCCTACAGACACACAGAACTGGATAAACACACCGACGAGCCGATGGAAGTAATACTTTCACTTAGGCCTGGAAGTCCCCTTCAGCTTCCCTTCAGTAACAGCAGAACAAGAGCGCTTTACTAGTCCTTACTGTGCAGACTTATAGGATACCTCATTCTGATTGGCTGTTTGTGGCATTTATTGGTTAAATATTAATTTAATAGTAATGACCATCGGCCTGAACACAGTTTAACGAAGCGGTTAGCTGTGAAACCTGGTATTATTTATATACTAGACTCTTTTAAATTTATGTTTTCAGTTTTTATTTGGATTAAATATTTTTTTTAGCGTGTTTTTTTTTGTTTTTGTATTTAGTAATCTTTGTGGTTAGTGGCCAAGTCTAGTTAATTAAACCTTTAATCTAATACTTAAATTTTATTTCAGATTTGTTTTCAACAGAAATGTTTTAGTTTCCTAATTTTCTACTAATATAGAAAAATGTAATAATTTAAATGAACTCAATTCAGCATATACTTGTTTTTATTTTTGGGTAAGAAGTGGTGTAATAAGTGTGATACGTTTACATTCAGACAGTCTTTATCATAGCACTCTTCGGAGTGATAAAGGTCACTATTTAGCAATTAATAAAATTAATAGTAATTTTAATACAAAAATAAATATGCATTTTTCCCTGATTTACTAGATTTAGCCACTAAAGTGTCGTTCAGTGTAACTATTGTGTGAGGCGTAATGGCAACAAAAGTCAGTTTATGACACATTAAAAGATTAATTACTTTCACCTCAAATACTATTTTTTTTTTATTTGCCACTATGCTAGGTTTTGTCCTTGGTCAGGTCGATTTTCTTACTTATTTAAAATACAATAAAATGTAATATGCCTCCTTATTCTTTTACATATTTTAATAAATACAAGACAGAATAAGCATGTTGAATTTTTGCATAAATATTGATTGATTGATTGATTTTATTAATCCCACAATGGGGAAATTTCTTAGGAACAGCAGCAACAGTAAAAAAAGACAGTTTAACAGGATCCATAGGATCCACAAAAAGTAACAATAGAAATAAATTGTATAAATATAAGTATAATATTGTAAACTGAATGACAATGTTACGTTATTTCAACCATATTTTGATATTTTATTCTCCAAGAATTTATTTGAAACCTTAAAAGTAGACACTTTACTTACATTTAATGTGCTTTCTTTGGAAATAAAATATATATATGTCTGTGTGTGTGTATGAACCAGTATTAACTCCAGTGGAATGAGTGTAATTAAATTACATTTCTTTTAATTTTTTACTCATGTTTGCTCAAAAGTAGTTACATTAAATAAATGAATGAAACCAACATATTTATTTCTGTCAAAACAACATAAATATCACACTGAAAATAACAAAATAAAGTAATTGTACTTTCATTTTTCTTGCAACTTTTGCTTTCAGATGAAAATAGGAATATATGTTTCATGCTGCAGTGCTTCATCAATAGATAAATGTTCATGTTAATCAACACAATTCACACTAAATATATTTAATCATTTAAAAATGTTTTTGACACTAATATAACTTCATAGATGATTTAACCAAAACATTTTTTGACACTTATGGTACTCCATACATACCTGGGTCAGAATAACCCAAACACAAAATATGTAAATTAATAATAAATAAAAATCATATCTCTTATTTAAAAAAGTTAATGATTTTAGAAAAGGTTTAAAGCACTGCCCCCTTACAAAAAACTACTTATTAGAATTTTAATGGATTGTTTCCAGGTCAAAACAGACCTGAGTGTGTCATAAAGGTTAAGTTCTAGATGATGCACAGTTATATTGCACACATAACAACAAAAAGAATAGCACATCTGGTCCATCATGAGGACGGTGTGAGGTCACCTGCACTATCAGTAACGTCCAGCAGGTGTCAGCAGTGTCTGCTCGTCCCTGATCGTGATGTTGTGTGTGGTTTCAGTGAACTTCGAGGCTCTGATCATCGCCATGGCTGTGGTTTGTGGGACTCTGCTGCTGGCCATCACCGTCTGCTGCTGCTGCTGCTGCTGTAAACGCAGACGCTCGTCCAGGTCTGACCGTCACACACGTTCACCAGATAGCACACACATCAGCTTCACCGCCTCTTCTCTTTAAATAGTTCACACTCACAGGTTTCACTTCCACCTCAGAGAGATCTGAGAAAGATTAACCCTGCAATTTTGTGAAAATAAGCAGATTATTAAAGCCTGATATATCAAATAATTATAAAAAAAAAATACTACATTTTGTGCAACCTTTAGACAAAATATTGTTGCATTTTTTGCCATTAGTTTGTAATTAATTGTAAAATTTCTGAGTGAAAAAGTGGTTTCTGCAGTTAAGATTGTTTTGCATTGTGACGTTATTTTACCATAATGCAAAAACTCTTACTCTTATGATGAAGTGCTTCCTTAACCGGCATAATGCATTCAAAATCTAGATATAGTTTTTGCTTCTTTTTTTTTTTATATTTAAATATTTTTTAATAAATATTTTTCTGTGTCTGATCAGGAGCTGCTCAATCATTAAATGTATAATTAAACAGTTCTTAACAATTACTTTTAAAATTACACACAAAAAAAAATAAATGATGCACAGTTTATACATTTCTTTGCAATACTTCTGAATATATATAATTTTATTACATTTTTAACAACATATCTGAGACTCAAGTTCTGTCACTGTTGGAATTAGTAGATTTTAATTAAATTCCTTTACATTTTTGTAAAAATCAGTCAATATTTGACAGCAGAAAGACACACGACGCTCGAGCTGAAGCTGGATGTTTGTAAAATGACACTAAAAGAGCTTTTACTGGATAAAAAGTCAGTAGATTGAATGTGACAAACAGCAGAGTTCGATCATGTCAATCTTTTAGAGGCCTCAGAAGTTCATGCATCAAATATGATACACTAGACCTTATAGGGTTAATAAACACAAATGCATTTTATTTGTTAATATATCAAGAACAACACCCCAAAGAGATTATTTTTAAGTATGTGACGGGTTGTGAAGGGCACGTCTGCCTGTCAGTCAGAGATGATTTGATGTGTCGAGCTCTCCATCTGCTCAGCGGCTGCGTGTCAATCACACGGATCATGATGAAACGCAGACGTGCTTTACTTACAGAGCAGAAGCGCTCTCTCCATCCCTCGTTAATGCTTATTCAGCTTCATGTGATGAGCCTTTGTTCGGTGATGTTCAGGACGCGATCATAGTTTCACTTTTCCTTCTCTTTCTGAGTAAATGGTGTTTTATTGTCTTTTATGATGGAAGGGGAATTCATGTGGTCTTTCAGTTCCAGTGATGATGAATTTAAGCAGAATAAATGAATAATATGTGACACTGGAGCACGAAAAGAGTGTTTTCTGAAATTGAGGTTTATGCAAAGCTGAATAAATAATCTTTCATTGATGTCTGGTTTGTTAGATCGGACAATATTTGTCTGAAATCTGTAATCTGAGGAACGAATCTAAATATTGAGCAAAAATCTTTTAAAGTTGTTCAAAAGACGTATATAATAATGCATATTATTAATCAAGCATGAAGCTTTCATACATTTACGCTACAAAATATCTTCATGGACCGTGATCTTCACTCATACTAACGATTTTTGGCAAAAAAGAAAAATTTTGACCCGTACAATGGTTATTTCTACAAATATACTTATGCTCCAGGCTCACAAATATCAGCTTCTGCAGGTGGACTCTGTGCTAATGTAAAATAATCAGTCACAACATTAACATAAATTTGATGATTAAAATTTGTGTAATTATGGCAAGAATATGCTGTAATTCACTCAATAATTCATGAATGTACTTATGTAGTGTTCAGTAATAGCTTTTTAGTAATTAGCTTTTACTTCTATATTTGCAGTTTTGACCGTGATGATGAGCAGTTTGCCCGAAGAAGAGAGGAGATCAGACAGAAAGCAGATGAACGGTGGGTAAACCTCACGCATTTAAGAGTTAAAACATGCTGAAACCACTTACCTCTGCACTGTCAGTTTAATAGGAAATGTTAAAGGAATGGGTCATACAGAAATGAAAATGCCCTTGTTTCTTCATCATATCTGCATCAATGTCTCAGTAATGGATGTGAATAGGTGCCGTCAGAATGAGAGTCTGATAAAAACATCAGAATAATCCACAGCACTCCAGTCCATCAGAAGATCAAACTAGTCCAGCATTAAGTTGATTTTAATGTCTAAAATTTGATCCATAATAACTCTTCCTGCAGTGAAAAAGCGCATCTACGGGTGTCTCTCACATCAATATCCAGACACACATTAGTTTAGAGCTGCTTGATCTGAGCAGATTTCTCTCCTGATTCAGACCAGAACACTTCTTCACTGCAGGAAGAGTTATTATGGATTATAGACTCGTATTTGAGTTAAAATCATCTTAATGCTGGGTTAGTTTGATCTTCTGTCTTCTCCAGATGTTAACTGATGGAGTGGATTATTCTGATGTTTTTATCAGAGTCTCATTCTGACGGCACCCATTCACATCCATTACTGAGACACATTTCTCCAGACCTGATGAATACACAGACTCATCCTTATCTTTGATGAATGGCAGAGTTATTCCTATAATACTGCAAAATGCACACATTTGCAGAGCAAGGTTTGGCCGCGTTCATTTGATCTCGTCGTGTCGCGGCTGAAGGTTTAGTTCAAGCACCTGTTGATCTGAAGTGGATTCGGTCACGTAATGACTGTGTGTGTGTGTGTGTGTCTCAAGGCTTTTTTGATTACGTGTGTTGCGTGTAAATATGTCTGTAGGGCTTTCAGCAGCTGTTCCACACTAACAAGGTCACTTCTGTGTCACACACTCGAGAGGGAGCAGGAATCTCCTTCAGACTCGGATTAAACCAGATCAGATATCTCTGCAGGCTCTCGTGTGCCATGCAGCTAATGAAACGAATGTGTTTTATTCAGTATTTTCATCTGTCACAACAGAGAACAGCCTGGCGTGTTTCTTTAGCGTTATTGCTAACAGCAGCACAATGCATTCTGGGAGTCGTTACAGTGCATCCCTTCCTGGTGACCTTGAAAACATATGGAGGCAATATGTAGCAAATGGATATTTTTGTTTGTTAAAGAAGAATTAAAAAAATGGATTGGTTTGGTTAGCAAGGGTTAATTCTATGATAGTTTCGTAATACTTTACAGCGAGGTAAATTAACTAATAATTAGATATAACGTTTATTATTACATATTAAACTTAGTTAAATTACTAATAAATTATTCAAATCAAAAATAAAACATCTGTTAATATTATTAATTTGTTTTAGATATTGTTTTTTTTGTCATCTTTATTGTGTCTGTAGTATTTACTAATATTTTGAATTAGTTTTTATATATTTTCTGTTTTTATTTTAAGTTTAGTTAAAGACTTTTTTTTATGTAGATATTTTAAAATGCACCTTTTATATGTGATTTAAAAATATATGCAATTTAAAAATATGGGGTCAGTAAAATTTAATATAATTTAATAAAAAAAAACATATATATATGCCTTTTTAAAATTACATTAAATAAAAATTACAATTAACTTGCATAAAAAAAGAATACTTTTTTTTTTTTTTAATTTCTCAAGGATTTATTAAGTTGTTAAAAAGTGACCGTTATAGAAATGTATTTATTTATTTTTTATAAGCTTTCTATTCATCTGTAAATTCTGAAATATAAAATGTATCACAGCTTCCACAAAATACTGAGCATTTTCAACATTGATGATGATCAGAAATGTTACTCGAGCAGCATTAGAATGCTTTCTGAAGACTGGAGTAATGATGCTGAAAATACAGCTTTGGTCACAGAGATAAATTACACTTTAACACAGATTCACACAGAAAACAGTGTTTGGAATCACAATAATATTTCACATTTGTAGAGTATTTTTAATTAAATATAAGCAGCCTTGCTTAAAAACATGTAATATTGTTGCTGACCCAAACTTGTGAACAGTAGTGTAACTTTTGCATTTGAATAAGTCCCTCTTTAGTAGTGTGTTAGCGTTATTCGTGTTTAGCGTTCCAGTTTCAGAAACACACGCCGCTGGAGTCATTGTTCTTCTGTATGTTCAGGATTGTGGAAGCAGCAGCAGATGGCTAACAGCTCCACTGATTGTTCACAGATCAGCTGCTCGTAAAGCTCCGGCTGATTTATACTCCATGAAGCGGCCATGGTTCTTCATTGTGGGCTGTAGAGAGGATGAATGATGTCCAGGGAGCGATTGGTGTTGTTTAGCGCTGCTCGTACGTCACAAGCTCATAAAACACTGCTGCTCGTATTTACAACGACGAGCCTGTGAAGGACTGGACGTCCTTAAAGACATGAACTGAATCTGCTGCCGCCCATGTGCTGCTCCTCAGGACGGCTTTCCGTTCAACAGTTCTAGCAGCGGAAATCAAATCCAGGTTATGAGTTTGATGTGCTGCTCTAGTTTTACAGGACTTGGGATTTGTATCCAGCAAAATACAGTAGAATAATATATATGTACTGTATTCTGTGTATATATAAATAATACACATGAATATATATATGAATGTTTATGTGCTAAATATATTTAGATATAATATAAATATATACATGTAAAAATATGTAAATATTTTTTAAAAATAACTAGTGTGTGTGTTATATATACATAATAAATACAGGACACACATATATCATATAAACAAAAGTTTTTATTTTGGATGCCATTAATGCAATTTAATGTTTGATAGCACAAATAAAAAGCAAAACATTAGGAAAAAAGTCATAATTGCATAATCTGCAAAACCTCAAATAAAAATTGTTAAATTTCAGGAAAAATGTAAGTGTGAGAGTTGCGAAGTGTAAAAAAAAGAAAGAGGTATCATTCGCTGGTGTGGATCCTAATATTGTTATCTTTATACCATAATTATATGGTAAATTCATAATTGGGAGCTTTAATTACCTTTTTTTTCTCTAGAATGTCAAAACACATTGTATTAAGTTTCTATTTGTTGTTTTATGTTTTATTTAATGTTTTACTTTACTGTTTTGAGGTTTTGTCACATTGAATGTTATAAACTAAATATAAACGCTGTACTTCTGAACAATCAATCAGTTTTTGATTCTGCCCATGTTGAGTCTAATTTAACTGGCCTCTGCAAAAAAATGCAGCTCAAATGATGCAAACAACACAAAATCTGCGTTCGGTGGCTCATCTCTGGTGTCTGTCTGTTACAGGAGAGCGGAGAGGAAGGTGAAACATGATGAAATCCGCAAGAAGTACGGTGAGTGACGTCAATCCTGCGCTTCTGTCACTCACAGATACGCATTATGACTCTTCTCTGCGTTTTACTAAAACAGAATTATAAAAACGTCATATGGTATAAATACAAATATTTTTATGCCATATGGTGACTAAAACCTGGTAAACAATTTTCACATTTTAGGTTATTGTAATGTATCTATATATACAGGTGCATCTTAAGAATGTGAATATTGTGAAAAAGTTATTATTTTTTGATTTCAAATATGTTCTAGATTCATTACAAAATATTTTTTTGTTTCAATCTCAATATTATTAGAAAATCAATCACTGATATATTTATTTCCACTAGTCAACATTTAAAGTGGATCAAACCTTCATCAGAGTGTCCTGAAATCCCCCGTTCTTGTTTTATGACAACTTGAAGGAATATTTTGAGCGGTAGTGTTTGTATACAGTCAGCAGACGTTGTGTTTGTTCACTCGCTGATGTTGATGAATTAGATGGAGATAATTGCATCAATAATTATGGTCTGGATTCAGACTGGTGCAACCACAAAGTGCTCAATTCTGCTACAACATCTTATTAGCTAGCACATCTTGAGTTGTAAAGTTTGGGCTGATTACAGGACATCATGTGGAGTTGTTGTAACACAGGTCTTTATTGATCTGGTTCATTGTGTTGGGCTCAGTAATGCTGTATTCAGCAGATAACGTGTTCTTCAAACGCAGTCCGATACAGGAGCATCAGCTTTCTGATCGACTCGTGTGTGTGTGTGTGTATCCTAACACGGCCTGATCAATGCTGAAGTGGTCTCGGCAGAGGACGAGTGGAGATTACCAATGAGTTGTACCTGTAGAAATGCTTGAGGAAGCTTTTTTTAAACTACAGAATATATTTGTGAAAAAAGATCATTATAACTTTTTATCTCACCATTCAGATTTTTTTTCTCCCAATGTTTTGAGCGTGAAAAAGAACTGAGATGTCAATGCAAACTTTACAAACACATTCAGAATTGTGGACAAATGCACAACTGAAGGAAAAGAGTCTGAATTGTGGTATATGAATGCAAAACTATGAAGAAATTCAGAATTGCGAGACATAGATTCAAAACTCTACGAAAAAATATCAGAATTGTGAGATGTAAACTACAACTAAGAAACAAATCTAAAAGAAAAAAAGAGTTGTGATGTCTGTAAATGTAAAAAAAAGTCAGGATTGCGAGAATTTCTGAATTGAGTGTTAAAATGCTATGAAACTTGCCATTGAGAGAATTCTGAGACTGCTAATGCTGACGATGGCTTTACTAGATATTAGGATATTAGTACTCATTACTCTGTTGATGGCATAATTATTTTACTCATTACTTCTGAATTAAGATCAGACGCACACAGAGATCCTCTCACGCATGTTTCATCAGACTGAGTTTAGTGAAAGTTTTCATCATCTCCTGAGTTAAATCACAAATACTCCTAACATATGGTTTTAAGAA
>JAUMHR010000024.1:0-12107 GCA_032361145.1 Enteromius fasciolatus
AAAAAAACACACTGCATAAACAGAAAATTATATAAAAATGCATATGTATGCATGCACGGATAGGTTATACACGGTAGTTAACATCTGAAGTGGATCAAAACCTTTTACAAAGTTGTCCTAGAACCAAAACGCATTCTTGTCTAAGAACTAATTTTAGCAACTATGTCGACTTCTGTAAACATAAACATAAAAAGTTTACATACATACAAAACACGTGTGTATGTATTAGTGCTGTCAAATTATATATTTGCAGTCACATTCAAAATAATTAATGTTTAAATAATACGTGTGTATTTGTATGTTTAATGTGTATACATAAACACACACACATACAGAAAATATTTACATGTATATATTTCATATATATATATATATATATATATTTAATATATAATAACTTAACACACTCATATATTATGTAAACAAAAACTTTAATGTCAATGAATCGTTTGACAGGACGTTTGTGTGCGTGTATGAATACATAAACAGAGCTAATTAACATTTGACACGCCCATATGTTTATACTAAAGTACTTCAGGAGAGGAGAAAGTGAAGTCAGCAACTACATCAAGCTTGTTCGTGCTGTAAGAAATCCTGTAAGGGACGGAAAACGAGCGTCCTAGCCCCTGAAGAGCATGTAGTGTGACTGAGAGAGGAATACCTTCCAGGGCTGCTCTGCGCGGATGTCACTGAAGTCATCCCCGTAAATCGAAGCCAGCGCCTGCAGCTCATTCTCCTGCTGAAGAGAGTAATCACTCATCCTGCATCCTGAGCTCACACACTCTGCTCAACACCATCGCCGAGACCCTAAAAAACACTAATAAAACTTCTCATGCGGAGGCATGTCATCATAACAGCTATCGCGTGGCAGCGTCTCGGGCTGATGACGTGTCCAGCGCGACCCGCACTACGTCATCACGCCGCTGAGAGGCGCTGCAGCTTCTGAGAGACATTTGAGAAACTTTATTAGGTTCAAGAGTCTTATCGCGCACTATTTATACTTGATATCACCATTGTATCGCTCTTAAATTAGGACACAGGACTGAAACAGATCTCACTAACGTACTGCTGTATAGTTTTTTTTTTTTTCAGGTCTCGCTAATTGATTGGTTAAATAAAGGAATAATAATAATGATGATGATCATCTGATTTGATTTAATAACTTTCTGTTAATGTAATTAAAAGAATATTTTTAATATTTAAATATATAATTTATTTTACATATTTTTAATTACATTTTTAATCGATATAAATAATTTTTTATAATCTTTCATAATTTTACAATATTAAATATACAATAATGTATTTAAAAATAATTAGAATTTTTTTTATAAACCTTTAAACTAAAATAATTAATTACTTAAATAAATAATTACATAACACTAGTGTTCATATGCTCTTTTACACTTTTATTTTTATATTTTTTATCCTTTTTAAATTTAATTGAAATTATTAAATTAACGAGTAATTAATACAAATAATTTTAATAATAATAATAAAAAATAATAAAATAACTCATTCTGTATATATATAGAGTGAGAGTTCATGTTTTCACTACAGTTAAAATATTTTTATAATTTTTGCAATGAATAATAAATAAAAAATAATTAAGCATTACATTAATTTTTTAGTAATTTACAGGCATATTTATTTACTAAAAATGACATGACGCATGGATAACAGTTTGACGTCACTGCAGCTGAACTAAGCGTCATCATGAGATTTATTCTGATACTCGAGACTAGTGTGTGATACGACGCACGTTAACCGAAGGAAATGAAAAAATGGATGCAAACTATTGTATTGCTCTTTATACGATGATTAAATTAATTATTCCTTCATTAGATCACATGTGTGTTATTGGTTCATGATTGAAATGCTGAAGTCCTCTCCTCGATCTGCAGACAGAGCAAAACAGCTATTAATAGTCAAACTCTCAAGCAGTGGACTATGTGAAGGAGGAACGAACCCTCATAACCTACAGATCAGACACCTCCATCAGACTTTCAGCTTCAAAACACAGCTACAGCTCTAAATCTCATTCATTTCACATACAGTACACCTATTCTTACAGTCCTGAACACGGTGAAGTGATTAAAAAAAGAGTTTTGTTTAATAGACAGATTTACATTTGAATAATATACACAAATATGTTAGTTTTTTTAAATATAAAATGCTTTCATTACACACACACACAGACACGTGTGTGTATATATATATACATAATTTTATCTAATTAAAAATTTGCTTTGAAATGAAATTATTATTAATATTAATTAATAAATAAATCAAATGTAAATACATTTTCCAACTACATAATAACTGATTGAATATATAGACATATTTACATTTGAATAATATATATTAATAATAATAATTTTCTTGTATTTATCTGAAAAAATATTTGACATTTGTATCATTTTTATACATTTACATATAAATATATATATCCATCAGATTTTGAATGTATTTCATTTTTTATTTAATTATATTCTGGTCATTTAATCTGAGCATATAATCCAGATAAACAGGACAGGACAATAGACAGATAGATAGATAGACAGACAGACAGATGAAAGGAATGGTTCTATTTCAGTTCTCAGCTCCAGGCCATGCACTAGTTTGGAGATGTGTCTAAGAAAGTTGATTTGCGTGCACAAACGCTGCTCCAGACGTCCATATGTTGCCATAGTAAGGCTGAATTTCCTAATGGGGTGCGGATCGGGGCTCTTATGAATCACACCAATGGGACAAACGCTGGAGCGGCCTCACGTTCGTAACACCTGATGAGAACTGTGACCCTAAAAGGAGAGAGCTGAGCCAATCAGAGTGCAGCTACTACTACCCCCCGGCCAATCAGAGCGCGGCAAGGGGGAGCGGGCCCGGCTGGCGTTACCCCTCAGCTGTTAAGCACATTTAGGGTTCGAGCCCACATGCCAGCACATTGGCCCATTGACATATACAGTATTCATCCTGGAGAGAGCGAGGAGCCTCTAAGATGTTGCTAAAACGAGAGACGGCAAACCCTGGTTACGGTTGGTTGACAACTTTAGGCAGCCTGTGTTCGCAAAAAGCTGAATAATCAGAATTATATCAAGAGAGTGCTGACTATAGCGTAGTAAAGCTCACACCGTTTCCCACAGCGGACTGACACAAGCACTGAAAACATCAGGCAGAATACAGAAGATTTGTGAGGAATTTATGCAAGAAGTGCAGGAATGATTAGGAAATTTGGGGGGATAAATTAAGACGTGATTACGTCCCGTATCTTAATTATACCCTACAGATGAACAGATGACTAATCGTTTGAAACACATTCCAGCACTGGTATGCAACAACCTTTCGTCAAAGCAGAAAAAAGCACTTAAAAAGCAAACATAAAAAACTAAAAAGTGCTATAAAAATATAAAGTGTGTTTATAAAAGCAGATGAACAATACATATATATAAAAAAAGGTAGCAAGTATATTTTTAATTCCATAAAAATTTAAATGTAACACAAAGGCAGGAGCTATAGAGAAAGTATTTTTGTTTTAAATATACGCAATATATAAAAAATATACTTTTTAATTGCATGAAATAAAAAAATAAAATACAAGCAGATGAACACTATATATAAAAGTACACATATATAAAAAAAGATTATAATATATTTTATAAAAAGTAATATATTTCTATATGAAACATTATATTACTTAATATAATAAAATATGCAAAAAGTGCTGGGAGGTATATAATAAATAATCAAACATTTCAATTGATATGGAATTTAACTCAGACATCTTAAAGATTGGAGATGTGGATGGCTGGCGCTCAGCCCGCTATTTCTAAGGAAGCCTTTCTTAACTTCAGGGAGGCCCAATCCACCCAGAGATCAGGTTCATGGGTGGAGAGGGTTATTTTCTGGTTTTTATTTTTTCTTGGCTGTACTTATTTGGACTTGTGTGAACCCGATGCTCCGCCCCAGGCCCCGGGAGCCGGTCTTATTTAAAGGGGCTCCTCACCTTGTCTCTCTGTCCCAGTGGAAGCATCAGTCTTGTGATAACAACTTGGTGAGTCCTGAGAACAAGCGGAGAACCTACTGCATCTGAAAGCTCTTTAGGTCTTATAGTCTGCGCTTTGACTTCGGGCTTTGAGAAGACGTAACGGTTAAGACTTTGGTACCGGAGAAGACTTTTAACGATTGCTGGTTTTCGGTGGAGCTGATTAACTTACAGTAGCGTGCGATTAGCAAGTATATGCAGTACTAGATTTAATCTGGTTTTTCTTGAAGCATCAGAGCTTGAATGAAGGCAGGCAGGTGTGACGCGGTGCACTGACAGCTGCGAGCGTCTTCTAAATACAGCGCCTGTCCTCCAGTTAAACTCTAGCCTTTCTTTGGCATTAGTGAATCCGGCTGGAAGTCTCGAGCTGCCACGAGGAGATATGATTTCACCAACCCTTCATGGGCAGAGCGAGAGAACGAACATGCGTCTCACTAATCGCTGTAGTCTATTATTATTTAACAATTCTAATGTATATTTATTCCTACCGAACGAATGTGTGATTTAGGTGAGTTTCTAACAAGGAGGATTTGCGTAATTAAATGTAGCCGACGCAAGTTAGTAAATAAAAGCTTCTGCTAAATGCATTAATGTAAATTGAGCACGAAGAACTAGTTTTAATGTTTTCCATTTTCATTTTAGCACCAGTTAAAGTTTTAGTAAATTCAATTTTATGTTTTCATTTTTAGTTAAAGTTTCTTATTTTGGATGTTTTTATTTTAATCTTGTTGCACATTTTTTGTAACTGTTATTCATTTTTAGCAATGTTTTCATTTTTATTTTACGTTTCCATTTTAATTCGACTTTTTTCATTATTTTCTTAATATGTTCTCAGTTTTCATTTTAGTTACAAATAGTTACATTTTGTTGCGTTTCGCATTTCATTTTTAGTCTAGTACTCTAGCTGAAATAGGTTTTTAATATTTCAAGTAACTAAAATACAATCTGTGACCAGACAGCAGCTAGCCTTACTCTGTTATATTTTTCGGATTTAAAATCGCTCAGATTTTAACGCACCCACTTCAGTAAAGAACCAACGTGTAAGACTAGTCCAGGAGCTTTATGGATGTAAACTGAAACCGTGTGTATCCGGTTCTTGCTCTCTGACCTCGTTGTGATGTCTTCTTTACAGACCAACCAGAAAACCAATCATGTGCGACGACGAAGAGACTACCGCCCTTGTGTGCGACAACGGCTCTGGCTTGGTCAAGGCTGGATTTGCCGGAGATGACGCTCCCCGTGCTGTCTTCCCCTCCATTGTTGGCAGACCCCGTCACCAGGTGAGCCTGAACACATCTGCAAAACTTTAGAGAGCAAGCCCTTCACTAAAACATTCACTAAACACACGTCTCTCTCCTTCAGGGTGTGATGGTGGGTATGGGTCAGAAGGACAGCTACGTAGGTGATGAGGCTCAGAGCAAGAGAGGTATCTTGACTCTGAAGTACCCCATTGAGCACGGCATCATCACTAACTGGGACGATATGGAGAAGGTGCGATTCTTACAGTTATAAGTGATAGTTAAATGCACGCATCTGACACTGTTATTAACACGATCATCTGCACTGTTCAGATCTGGCACCACACCTTCTACAATGAGCTGCGTGTGGCCCCCGAGGAGCACCCAACCCTGCTCACTGAGGCCCCTCTGAACCCCAAGGCCAACAGGGAGAAGATGACTCAGGTACTGATGAAGAGCCAGATGGTTTCTCACAGGGTTTAGAGTCGAGCCGGTTCCTAACACTCGCCTGCTTTGCTCTTGCAGATCATGTTTGAGACCTTCAACGTCCCTGCCATGTATGTGGCCATCCAGGCTGTGCTGTCCCTGTACGCCTCCGGTCGTACCACTGGTCAGTGCTTTAACACATACCCTGCTATCATAAAGAGACAAATCAATAATATAGTCAAAACAAACATCCACCTAATGCAATAATGTTATGATATAATGCAATTAGCTGTACTCAATAGAATCTAATCCAATTATTATTATTATTATTATTGCATTGCAATAGCTTTTTGCTTTAAGAGCTAAAATCAGATTGTTTTATTGTAATTCCACGTGATGTCCTGCAGGGGCATCATGTGTGAAAACATCTCTCTTTTATTTCATTCATTTTTGTGTTATGTTGTAATCATACAACTATAATCATATACTATTTTGTTTTTATTAATATTTGGAAAAAGTTTTTTTATATTTTCCGTTTTAATTATAATTATAATGAAATGTTTCATTTCAGTACCTTATTGTTTCAATATCAACACTGATAATTATCACAAAAAACGTTATTTCTTTCCATTTTAAGGCGGTTTCATTTTGCTATCTTTTAGTGATAGATTGAAATCGTGTAAAAATTATTTATCTGACTAGTGTTACCCTATACTGTATTTATCACCATTATTTCTGAAAATGCATTTCCTTTAGGTCTGTAATGTTTTTGGATCAGGGCCGCTGTGTGTTTATCGCCAGCGCTGTATTATTTAAGACACAAACTCTCTGCATTGTGTAAGATTATCAGCTGACGGGTGTGAACGATACATCACCGCCCGCTGTTTATCACGGTTATCGGTAGTTTACCGGCGCTCTCCTCCGCAGGTATCGTGCTGGACGCCGGTGACGGTGTGACCCACAACGTCCCAGTCTATGAGGGTTACGCCCTGCCCCACGCCATCATGCGTCTGGATCTGGCCGGTCGCGATCTGACTGACTATCTCATGAAGATCCTGACTGAGAGAGGCTACTCTTTCGTGACAACCGGTGAGTGGCGGGATAGTCCGAGAGAACAGGTGCGAGCTCAGAACGAGTGTCTAAACGCTTCCTAACTCTTGCTCTCCTCAGCTGAGCGTGAGATCGTGCGCGACATCAAGGAGAAGCTCTGCTATGTGGCTCTGGACTTCGAGAACGAGATGGCCACCGCCGCCTCCTCCTCCTCCCTGGAGAAGAGCTACGAGCTGCCCGACGGTCAGGTCATCACCATCGGTAACGAGCGTTTCCGCTGCCCCGAGACCCTCTTCCAGCCTTCCTTCATCGGTGAGTCTCGCTCGGACGGTCTGCTAGTGACACTCACTGGCCAGTGCTGAACTTTCACCTCTCCTCTCAGGTATGGAGTCCGCTGGAATCCACGAGACCGCCTACAACAGCATCATGAAGTGCGACATTGACATCCGTAAGGATCTGTACGCCAACAATGTCTTGTCCGGTGGTACCACCATGTACCCTGGTATTGCTGACCGTATGCAGAAGGAGATCACTGCTCTGGCCCCCAGCACCATGAAGATCAAGGTGAGATGCTGCACACATGCATTCAGTGATTCAACTTTTAAATAAAAACATCAATGCACATATTTTTAACTTTTAATTCATTTGGATTCACAGTAGTATATATAATTCACAGATAAACAAGCACTGGATAGGTTTTAACATTGCAAATCTTGAGAACACTTTACAGTAAGGTCCTATTAGTAATTGTTACAGTAACGAACAACCATTTGTTACAGCATATGTATTAATGCTACTTTATAAAGATGCATTTTGAGTTCAGGATTTTATTAATGTACAGTGAAAAAAATCATTTAGAAATTGCAAGTGTTACTTACTATTAAGGATAAAATGTCAAGTAACAGTGAATTCAATGCATAGATCATGTTTGAACTAATGGAACTCCCTGCAGCTGTTGTGTTAGTTACTCAGAGCTCTCGTCTCTCTGTAGATCATTGCTCCTCCTGAGCGTAAGTACTCCGTCTGGATCGGTGGCTCCATCCTGGCTTCCCTGTCCACCTTCCAGCAGATGTGGATCACCAAGCAGGAGTACGATGAGGCCGGTCCTTCCATTGTCCACAGGAAGTGCTTCTAAACCAACAGCAATCTCTCAGTCCCAGCCGTACATTTGTACTGTCTCTTTTACTGTATATACATGTAATGTTGTAATAAAAACAGATAACTGATAACAGAGAACGGTGTATTGAGTGATCAATCGCATGTTTTGTTTTTTTGTTTTTTTTGCATGACTGCATAAACCCACAATGCATTAGATTAAACACTGTAAAAAATAAAATAAATACAGAGGTAAAGGAAAAAAGTGCTAGGGATATGGTACGGTGATAATCCTCAACGGTATGGTGCTGAATAATTACATACCCCAAAGAATACCACAAAATAATCCCTAAAATAAACAATAAAAATACAGTTAACTTACAGTTGAAAATTGCAATTAAATTCTGAAAAATAAAAGTATAAATAAATAAATGTAAGATGCAAATTTATAATGGTGGGATGTAAACAAGCATAGATGAAAAGTCAATTGTGAGATAAAAAAGTAATTTATTATTCTATGATGGAAATTATGAAAAAAAAAAAAGAATTTTGAAGAGGGAAAAACATTCAGGAGTTTCAAGAAAAAGCTCATAATCAATCGCAAGATAAAAAGTTGCAATTTACTTTTCTGGTGCAGAAATGGCTTCAAATGTAACGTATTATACATTTTTTTGAAAATACTGGCATGGTTTTACAGACAGGGCTTAGATTACCACAGGATTAGTCCATAGATCAATTATTAGGACATTAAAGTAACTTTTATAAATGTGCCTTTGATAAAAACACTACTGATGTGCTTCTGGAAACAAAGCAACAAAACTGACAGTCAGTCAGTACAAGTTTCTTTCAGTTAAAACAGCCCAGATATGATGAAATAGCTATTGACTAGTTTTGGTATATTTACGAAAACGTTTTATTAATGCATAATGCCCGGCTTACTTAAAAAATGGTACAAGCAAAAAAACAACAACTGGTACAATGACTTTGGTCAAATATACCACTGCTGTACCATGTTACAATGTAGCAAGCTTTGTAAAAGTGACCTATACTTCAGTCAGGTAGTCGGAGACGTGTCACTAACATAGACTTGATCTGCGTGGCTCTCAGCGCCGCGCTGTTGTTCAAGAAATGTCTCATATTATGTTGCAGAGAAACAAACGCGCACGAGCATCTGCTGCGACATCAATCACGCATGTCACGCAGCGGTGGGGGCGGATCCAACCCTCACGTGACTCACTCCGACCAATCAGAGTGCGAGGAAGGCTTGCGTGACGTAGGCAGGGCGAGATTTGAACGTCTTTTTCCGAGCTGCCGTTGTGAGGACGGGAAATAAAGCGGACGCGAAAACAAACACTGGCTTTATACGGCGATGTTTAGACTTTAAAGACGCGTTTTTATTATATAAAATGAGGTTTAGGCGTAGCAGAGCTGGAAAACGACATATGAGAGGAGTTTGGTGACTTCGAGCGGTTGTTTTTATTGAAACGTGTCAAGCGGAACTCTGAAGACAGATAAGCTAACTTAACCTAATCTCCAGAGTTTGTGTTTTGACACACCCAGGACGCTTATTTCGCTTCTTTTTAAACCTAAAGCACATTTTAACGTAGTACCTCTCATAGCGAGCCGTTTTAATCCGTCATAATGAAGGTTTTAGAGAGAAATGTGGTTCGTCTGGCCGTGGTTCAGCATCTTCGGTCGGTTTATGGAATAAAAATCAAGAACTGGAATAAAAACAGAAACAAACAGACATCTGCGAACACGGTGAGTCCATAAAACATCATCATTTGTTGATTTTATGATGGAAATGCTGCTTGTTGTGTCTATCTACGACGGTGTCTCAAATGTTAGTGAACTTGCTGTGTAACGTTAGACATCAGCATTTTCACGAAATGCTTTGTATTTGTCAAGATTATTAATACAGAGGCATATACGAAGGCAGATCACTAATTAACGTTACTGAGGTATCTGCAACTGTTTTTTGATTTAATGCTTAAATTGAATTATTTTGTTGCATGTTTTTCTGCTGAGTTACTTGGTCACCGTTTCATCTATTGAACTCTTCAAAACTCACACCAAATGGTTGATCAACTTCCTGTGCATGTGGTTTATTGTAATAAAAAAATGAGTCAACACAAATGAAACAAACTGTTTTTCTAATCTAATCCTTTTTTTTTTTTTGCATGAGCACTTTGCAACAAAATACCTATTCTATAACAGGTCTGTGAATATGGCTTGTTTGTTGGCTGTAAAATCGCAGCAGGAAATGTGCTTTAATTACAGTAACTGTCTGATTCTGGTCTTATGACAGTAATATGTGCCCTAGAAAGCTCTGGTGGTTTCTTCACCTCAGCTGTGTAGAAATGCTGTTGATTTTCAAACACACAGAGCTTCTCTTGTTCATATGCATGCTGGTCCATCTTTACCTGAACAGATCTTTCTTGTCTTTCTAGGTGAGGGTGTTTGGGGTTGCTCTTGAAGGTCTGCCACACTGTCATGTGCTAGACTACGGTGACATACCCTGGTAAGACAGTGTCAAACTTGCATACAGATGCCTTTTTAATATATGCAAAAGAGACCAAAAGCCTTACTGTGTAACAAAGAAATAACACTCTGGTTAATTTGAGACTAAACGACCGAGTGCATGTGTAAACGGCACCATTTATCAGCTACTTGCTCTGTCTCGAGGTGAAACCATGTATACGCCCTGTGACAGTTCCTCTGGTGTGAATGGCTTTAAATGCCAGAAACAATAGAGCTGATTGACACATGCATGATTGATCCTCAAAGTGAAGATGAATGCAGCACAGCCATGGAGAGCACTAAAATACAGTGTGGTCAATGTTTTTGGGGATGCAGGCATTATGGAGTGTAGTAAGACTATCCTTGGAATGTAGTTAAGCATATAGTAAAAAGAAAATTAAATTAGCAAAATGTACATTTACATTTAATTTTATTCAATGCGACTTACAAATGAGGACAATGGAAGCATTTAAAATCAACTAAAGAGCAATGATATGCAAGTGCTATAACAAGTCTCAGTTAGCTTACATGGCAAAATATCTTTGATTAATAACAAATTAATATATTTAACTAGATTTATTTTTAATCTTTTAAAATATTTACCTTTATTTTACTACTTAACATTTATTTATACTTTTTTATTATTTATGTATTAGTTCTAGATCTTTTAACTTTTTTTATTTGAATATCTGTATTTTTATTTTTTATATACATTTCATTATAGCGCAAATATATTTTTGTATTGTTTAGTTTTATTTTATTTGTTGCATATTTTATTACTATTTTATATTTTATGCATTTGCCATGTTTTATTTTTTATTTGTTTATTTTACACAATTGTAATATTTGTGCTATATTTTTTATATTTGTCCTGTATTTTCTTTTATTATAACTATTATTTTATTTATTTGCTATATAATTGTTTTAAATATTTCCCCTGTATTTAATTTTTTTTTGTTCCCCTTTTTCATTTATTTTAATGTTATATTTACTTGTCCTGTGTGATTTTTTTTATTTTATTATTATTATTTTTTTATTATATATATATAAATATATTTGATATTTTTGCCAAGTATTGCCCTGTATTTTATATTGTATTAGTTATTTGCCCTGCATGTGTATGTAGTGTTGATGCGTCTCTATCTCTGTCAGCTTTATAGCAGATGTTTGTACGAGCCTCATGGAGCATTTGGACACAGAAGGCCTCTTCAGAAAGTCAGGCTCTGTTGTTCGGGTCAAGAGCCTCAGGGTGAGTGATCTCCGCTTCAGTTCACTGGAGAGACTGCTGACTTTATTTAACAGCGACTGTATTGTTTTGACCCTGTAGGCCAAACTGGACCAGGGCGAGGACTGTCTGTCCACTGCTCTCCCGCTGGACATTGCTGGGCTTCTGAAGCAATTTTTCCGGGAGCTTCCAGAGCCGGTCCTGACCTCTGACCTGCACAGTGCTTTGCTGAAGGCCCAGGAGCTGCCCACAGAAGAGGAGAGGACCTCAGCCACGGTCCTGCTGTCCTGCGTGCTGCCCGACAAGAATTTAAACACACTCCGTTACTTCTTCAGTTTTTTGAAGACCGTCTCCCAGCGGTATGACGACAAATGCAGCAATGTCTCTGTTTGTCTCCAATCTCTTGTTATGCTAATTGAGGCCTTAGAATTCTTTTCAGAAGCTGTTTAGAGGCTCTTTTGTGTTTAAACCCATGTAAAGTGTGTGTGTATTGCTCATTGTGTGTGTGTGT
>JAUMHR010000024.1:70576-84833 GCA_032361145.1 Enteromius fasciolatus
TGTTTTAACGGTCGAGTAGTACGTTCGGTTTTAAATGTAGTACCTACTTAAGCAGTATGCGATTTCGGACGCAGCAACAGTCAGGGACGAAAGGTGCACAGCTTTTATTCAGCTGCGTTTCCTCAGCATCTGTTTAGTGCAGTGCGCATGTGGAGGATAAGCTAAACGACAACATTGCAATAAATAGCTTTGAAGAATAAAATCTGCGTTTTCATTGAACCAGAGAAAAACTTTGAAAATAAGGACACAGTCTCCATGCTACAATAATAATAGAAGCAAAGTTTTCCACAGTTTTGACATAACTTTATAAGTACAATTTGACTGTATTATTTGTGTCCCCATCATTAACCACTCCATGGTTTGGAGAGACATGCAGGCTCGTATTAATGACAGAATATTCATTTTTGGGACAGTATAACGGCTTTGTTTTGAAGACCTGGCAACCCTGCGCGAGGGTCATACACTTACACTGCAGCATCTTCATCTTGAGACGACAAAACGTATTTTAATAGAAAATATAAGTGTAAAGAAAAAGACGTAGTAACGTTTTGTGACTCCTCACACAGTTAAATAGAGTATTAATAACGAGGGAAAGCTTGTCAGTTTTTTCCTCAGAAAGGCGAACAACTTCAGTTTAAGTGACATCCTAAATAACATAGTAAAGTTTGTTCAGCTGTCGTTATGATAATCGAAGAAACAACAGAATACATATAAATATAAGAACAGCGCAATATTGCTTACATTCTCTGACGAGGTCTTGTATTAACACCGGGTTTATTGTAGCAACAGTAACCATAGTAACTGGATCTTGGCTGATAAAGAAAGCGTCTTTTGCTCTTTATTATTATTATTATTATTATTATTATTATTATTATTAAAAGAAAACAATACACATAAGGATGAATATGAGTTTATATGACAGATCAAGTTCATCACCCTTTTCACGCAGTTTTAAGTTAACTGAAAATAATACATTCAGAGACTCTTGGCTTTATGAGTTTTTGGACATATTGCAGGTTAAAATCATAAAAAAATCATAAAACCAAAGCATCATCAACTGTTAAATAAAATACCAACGCTGTCAGCACTGTCTTATGATGTTATGCACTGATATAGAGTGTTTTTAACATTATTTTTGTATGTTATAAGTTGATTTGGATAGCTGAATTTTTTTTCAGACTTTAATATTTTTTAAAAAGATGATTATAATGATCTAACAATTATATATATATATATATACACACACACACACACACACACACACACACTCCCGTTCAAAAATGTGGTGTCAGTGAGATATTTAATGGTGTTTAAAGATGTTTCTTCTGCTCATCAAGCCTGCATTTATTAAATTAAAAATACAGAACAGCTGTAATATTGTGAAATAATATTTCAGTTTAAAATAACTGTGTTCTGAGTGAATATGTTTTAAAATGTAATTTATTCCTGTGATACACAGCATCATTCCTCCAGCCTTCAGTGATCCTCTCAGAAATCATTCTCATACGCTGATTTATTATAGAATTATTAATGTTGGAAACAGCTGTGCCCCCAAATATATTTTGTTTATTATTTTTTTCTCAGGATTCTTTGATGAATAACAAGTAATTCATCATTTTTTTACCAAATATAAAACATTTCTAAAATGTAAATCTATGCTGTGACTTTTTTGTTCATTTAACAGATCCTTGGTTAATAAAAGTATTCACTTCTTTCAAAGAAGAAAGAATAAAAATGTACTGATCCCAAACTTTTGAGCAGTAGAGAAACAGTAAACTACTGTAACAGTACATCCGAACATTATTATACATTATTTTAAATGTTTTAATGATCAAAGAATCCTAAAAAAAAAACTATGAAGCAGCTCAACTGTTTCCAGCACTGATAATAAAACACCAGCGTATGAGATTGATTTCTGAGAGGATCACTGAAGACTGGAGGAATGATGCGCTGTATCACAGGAATAAATTACATTATAAAATATATTCACACTTATGTTAAACTGAAATATTTCATGTTGGTTTGCATTTACATTTTTGCACTGGGAGACACTTTTATGCAAAATAAATAAATAAATGGAATTGGTTGAGCTACAGGGAATACATAATGCATCTTTCTATCATTTCTATTTATTTATTTCTCTTCAGTGATTATCGTCGTCTTGACTACAGAGACCGTCTCTGCATTTGATAAATAAAGTTTAATTCTCGTCATTATACATTACCATCACTCTGTTCTTCTACTTGATAATGTTCAGTGCTTTGCTACAATCTGTATTGTTAAAAGTGCTGTAGAAATAAAAGTGACTTGACTTGACTCATGTTTTATGTTTTAATGTTGTTTCTCAGTCACACCACGAGGGAGCAGCAGAGGATCAGACATCAATGAAAGAAATAACTGTGCGAGTGGATATTTTATTACAGAAATCTTACATATTGTGCCTTTAACTGCACCAGCCAATACTTATATTTTGATTGAAGTAATAGCTTATTTAATTAGATAACAGTATGTTTACCAATAAATTATCACTAATATAAATAGAAAAACAAGGTATAAAGTGTAATAACAGTACTAATTCTAACTAACCGGTGAGATATGAGAGACATGAAACCAACACTAAAATCTTTTACGCATATGCAAAGACATCAGAAAAGATTTATAATAAAAAAAAGTTAGGGTTTTATTTGCACTTTACCAATCTTTCTAATAAACCTGGATGATTTTAGATCACTTCAAAAATAAAATAAAAGCATCTGCTAAATACATAAATCATATCCTTCCATCCATCTGTTTTTACTAATAGGGTCTCGGCATGCATGCAGACCCTAAATGCAAAACATTATTCATTTCTGCAGGTTAAAAAAGTGAGCCTTCATCTTCAGAACTGTCGGTAAGGAACAATAAGATCCGTTCTGAAGCAGAACTGCAGCTTGTTTCCTAATACTGCCATGACGGATCACGTCTGCTGTCGGAGAGGACATTATTAATGAAGAAATCAACATTACACCTCATTTTGCAGCACTTTCTTTGAGATCCATCACTTAAAGTGACATTTCCAATGAGTCTTCCCTGTATTCTGGGCTGTATTTGTTAACAAAGACATAATTTGTTGTTTATCATCTGCTGTTACAGCCCATTGTGAGCCTGACATCATTTCACCAGTGAACAGAGCTCGATTAGTGTGTGTGTGTGTGCGTGCGTGTGTGTGTGACCTTGAAAACAGCAGCAGGCTTAATACAGCGTCCCAGTTATCTACTTTACTCGCTGCATGAAGAGCCAAAGTCACTTACCAGCTTCTCGAAGAAGAGCAGACACTGACGCTGAGCTCTCATAGTTTAGAGAGGCTGGGGCTAGTCGTCACAGAATCTGCATGGTTTGAAGATAATGTGCTCTTACACAAATACTTGCTTTCTACAGCAAATAAATAACTCCATAGCATGACAATGAAATGTGTTAATAAACTGCATCTTAAGGTCAGTTCATCAAGATATCAAAGTAAATATTATTTTGTTAAACATAAAACATGCACTATTTTCTTGAATAATATATAGTATTACAGTAATAAAATAATAATTATATAAAATAATAATAAACATAATAAAAATCAAATAGCAAAGTTCTGCTTGTTTAATTTTGCTCACCTTTATAAATTATATATATATATTTATTTATTTATTTTTATTTTATTGTTATGTTTATACTATATATATATATATATGTACATTTTACTGAATGCTAGGCAAAAACACAATTTATATACATCATATATAATATATCAACATATTAACAAACATTTTAAGAATTTCTGGATTTGATTTAAAACAATAAAGAAATATTTATAACTCCTACAAATAAGGAGTATATCTAACAATTTATTATAAAGGCGCAATAAACACAAGGATGCTGGACTAGTAAACAGGGATTGATTAAGGAGGTGAAAGCAGACTGACGGGAAAATAATAATAAATAAACAACGAAAAAGAAATAATGAATAAATAAATGTACAAAGCAATAATAATAATAAAGCGGCTCAAAGTTTGACTCTTCCTTTATACACCTGTGTATTAATATTAATGTGCGCCAGGCGTGACGTCAGAGCTGGAGCCCCAATGCGGTTGAAGTGGAAGCGTTGAGCGCGGCGCTGCGCGGCGCGTCTG
This sequence comes from Enteromius fasciolatus, assembly GCA_032361145.1. Classification (NCBI taxonomy): domain Eukaryota; kingdom Metazoa; phylum Chordata; class Actinopteri; order Cypriniformes; family Cyprinidae; genus Enteromius; species Enteromius fasciolatus. Next base: position 74,734 of record JAUMHR010000024.1, read on the forward strand.
ACTGACGGAGCTCATCATGGCTGAAGGAGGAGACGCGGAGGATGAGATCCAGTTCCTGCGCACGGTCAGACTCTGTTTTCTGTCAGCATTTCTCTCGTTTGTGTGTTTATGAAACACTGGTCCGCGTGGATCGCGTTCAAACGCGTTATATCGTGCGCGAGGAGCGCGCCGCGCCGCGTCCAGATGATCTCTTCATCATAACGCAGTGGCGTTCAGTCAGAGATGCGCTTGATTGTTATTATACCGCTAATTATTGTCCTTCGCTTCGGTGTTTAATGGATCAGATGATGAACGTGAAGTGAGGATTTCTCTGTGATCGTGTCGAATTTGACAAATTTAGCTCATTTCAACTCGAATTAATGAATTCTGAGAGGTGTCCAACGTGATTAGTTCAGATAAGTTGCATTTTATATAAGGAAGCAGGTGTGTAGTGTCATGTGTTGATTTTCTATGTACACGTTTATGTGTGTGTGCACGCGCGTATTATATGTATGAATATGTATATATGCGTATGTGTGTGTGTATGCGCATATAAATATATATTTGTATATGTATATGTGTGTGTGTGTGTGTGTTTGAGTGTGTTCATATATTAAGGAGAAACAAGATTAAATTCTAATGAATCAATGTATTGATCATGAAGCAATCAGTTCAAGTATTTTATTGATACTTTCCTATAACTACATATATAAAGTGTGTGTGTGTAGATATGAAGAATTTGTTTGCAAAAATAGTTAATCTCAGTCAAACTGAAGTTGGGCTATTTTAATTAGGTTAAAAATAACTAAAACCTACAGCTAACGAACACAATAAAAACATGATTTTTCAGCATTTTAAAAAAATGGCGCTGTCTGTTTTTGCAAATAAACCCTTGATATGTGTTTAAATGTGTGTTTGCTCTGATGGAAGTGTGCGTGAGAGATCTAAACCGTGTGAAACAGACTTTATTAGTGATATTTGTGTTAAGTTTTAACTGAATGCGACGCACACAGACAGACCCAGCGTTTCAGCGTGTGAAGGGAAGGGGATATAGTGCTTTTAATTCAACATCATATGCCATACTCCAGTTGCAGACATATTCTAAATATGATATTTATAGCCTGTATTTATTGTCAGAGAGGCGATCACAGCACTAACAATGGCAAGGTCGTGGGATGTGTTCGGATGGAAGTGTTTGTTCAAGGCATCAGTCAGAATCCAGGCACATGGGAATATCACGGTCTGCTGAGCTGTGCTTGTGTTTGGTTTCCCTGCTGCTGTGCTCAATTATTACTTTCACCACAATAATCTAGTTAGGACTCTTCTCACGCTCGGAAGTGCCTGATGAAAGGTCGGACAATCCTTAATAATAATCACTGAAGTCTACTTTAGATTGGCCTACAGCCGAACATCTGTGAGCTCCCAGAATTCCTTGCGGTCAGTGAAGAAGGTGTTTACATCCCAAAACACAGGCAGACTGTCAATGTGTGGTAATCTTAAAAATGTAAAATCACATGATTCAGTATTGACAAATTCAGATTAATATGTGATTGTTGATGATGGTGCTCTTTCTCTTCAGGAACTCTTCACGGCTCACTCGGTCTCTCTCTTGCAGCTCATTCCTATGTGTCTGCTCCTATATACTGTATTATACTGTAACTGTGTATTATAGGGAGCTTTGGATCTGTGATGATGATGGTGGTGTTACTCTTCATCATGTCTGATCACAGCTGTAGGCTGACTCGTGCCAGATGTGTTCATTGGTGCTGCTCCTTTATCGTGGAGCTTCTGTTATTTATTTAGATGCATTTTAAAAACATTTCATCATAAGTTTGTGAGTTATTTCGTGACATGGTCATGAAGCTTTGTGTGACTGAAGGAGCTTCAGCTTCTTGCGTCTCCAAAGTGAGTGTGTGTGAGTGAAACTGTGTGTGTGTGAGAGTGTTTGTTCATGCATGAGACACAGTGAGTGTGTGAGAGTGTTTGAGAGAGTGATCCTGTGTGTGTGCGCGTGTGTGTTTGTACTCATTTGTGAGACACAGTGTGTGAGAGAGTGTGCATGAGAGTGAGTGTGTACGTTTGTGTGTGTGTGTACTTATTTGTGAAACGTGTTGTGTATGTGTGTGTGAGACTGCTTGAAAGTGTGTGTGTCTGTGTGCATTTATGTGTGATTCATTATACTTGAGTTTGTGTGTGAGAGTGAGACTGTTTGTGTGTGTGTGTCTATTAGTGTGAATGTGAGTGTGCATGCATACATTTGTGTGTGTGTGTGTGTGTGTGTGCACATGCATGAGACTGTAAGAGTGTATGTGTGTGTACCCAAGACTTTAAGTAGTGTGTATCTGTAAGAGAGTGTGTGTGTGTGTGTTGTGCAGTGCAGCATCAGGCTGCAGCAGTGAAGTGTGTGTGTATGAGCAGCATGGTCTCACTGCAGAAATAACTCCCTGCTCTCTGTCTCTCTCCTCACAAACACACACTCTGCAGATTGATTTCTCCTGCTGATTGTCTCTGTCTCTGGATGTTTCTGCTCTTTCAGTAAATATCTGACACACACACACACACACACAGTGCTTCTTCTCGTGAATGCTGCTAATAAACAGCACAGCGAGTGTTTCACATGCATTATACATAAATGCTTTAAGTAAAGTGTTAGCCTACTATAGATTTTCCATTAAATTAGTGTAGAATAAAAACCTGTGATCAATTTTATTTGTTGGATTGTTTTATTTTGACAATATGATTCTATATAAAATATTAAAATGATTATACAATAATGATAAAAATAATATAAAATATTAAAGTACTCTAATGATGAATCACAATTAATCACATCCAGAATAACAGTTTCTGTTTACATGCTATGTGTGCTGTGTTGATTTATTAAATTAAATTATACATGCACATACAGTATATATTTTATATACATGTATATACATTGATATATTAATAATTATATTATATATAGATATATTTCATGTTAATTTATTAGAAAATAAATATATATATACATGATAAATATGCACAGGACACATTTATATATTATGTAAACAAAAACGTTTATATTGTATGTGATTAATTGCGATTAATAATTTGACAGCACTTTATATATATATTAGGGGTGTAACGGTTCACAAAAATCCCGGTTCGGTTCGATACGGTACAGTAGTGTCACGGTTTGGTATGTTTTCGATACGGCAAAAATACATTCAAAAAAATAATTTCTTTGATTTTTTTTTTTTTTTTTCCCCGTGAGGAGAGATGACGGGAGAGATCCACTATTTAATTTGGTGGTGTATGTGTCACCAAAGGGTTAGGGGTCGTTCACACGCAGCGCGTTTTGCGCTAGCTGTCGTCTGTTTGGGGGTGGGAGGAGCAGACGCGGGTTCTTGTTGAGCATAGCACTGAAAATATTATATTTTACACAGTTTATTCTCTTTTTTTTTTTCTCTGAATCGTTCGGTTCATATGCGTACTGAACCGAAAGACACGTACCAAACGGTTCAATACGATACACCCCTAATAAATAAATATATATATATATATATATATAAAAAATATATTATTATTAAATTATTATTAAAATATATTTACATAAAGTGTGATTTATTGCCATCAAAACAATGTCATAAGATAGTATGCATAATAATAGCCTTAATCTTCATGCATTTTTATTTAGATCAAATATATCCAGGTGTCTCTGATTTTACAGCATGTTTACCGTGATTTACTGTGTGTGTGTGTACACCTGTGGCACCTGTACACACCTGTTGTGCTCTCTGTGATGTGAATGGTGTGTGATATCAGAAGAAGAAAGACACGGCGTCTGACGAGTGACATTCAGACCTGCTTCTGTTTATCAGACTCGTTCCTGCTTCATGGACAGACAGATAAGAGAGAGTGTGTGTGTGTGTGTGTGTGTGTGATAAGGCAACTTCAGGACGAGTTTAATTCAGTGTGACGGATCTGTGAGCGGGAACCTTTTCATCCTGAATGAAAGTGAAAGCGCTCCAGATCAGATCTGCTGCAGACGCTAGTGAAAGACTTGCTAATGCAGTGTTTCTGGATGTTTACTGGTGTTTAATCTCAGGCGGAGCACAATCTCAGGTTCTTTGTCAAGGTTTTCTTTTCCCATCAAATGAAGCATCAGTAGTGCAACTTGATTTTTAATTCATGTCTTCATGATCCAAATCATTGCAAAGCAGCTCTACCGAACACTTAAAGTTTTCAGATGATATTTATAGCAGATGATCATTACCCTCTCAGAAATAAAGGTTCCTCTTTAATCTGTACACTTTTGGACCTATTAGGTTCAAATAACTACTCTTTAAGTACTAGTGTGTGTCTAATATGACCCTTCAGGTGCAAACATGTCTCTTTTGAAAAGGTTTATTTCTGAGAGGGTAATGTCTTCTGAAGGATGTACTTTATTAACATTCTGCACATTGATTCTTTACAATCATTTTTTTTCTTACATTTACAAAATTTCCAATATAATGGTTAAAATAAAATGTTAGTATAAGAAATCGAATTCATTTATATTAAAATTAGGGCCGGGCGTAAATCAATGCGTTCATTTAGATTTAATTAATTACACAAAAAAAAACGTTACCTTTTTTTACTCATTTTTGCACCGCGGGACGTTTCTCACTGGATGAGTTCCTTCTCACTGTTCTCAGGTCAAATATTTATATGCAATTAAAATGCGATTAATTCTGATTAATTAATTACAAAGTCTCTAATTAATTAGATTAATTCTTTTAATCAAGCCCTAATTAAAATGCATCGCTGCAAGTTTATTCAAGTTTTATAAAATCTGTTATTTTGTCCTAAAATCTTCTTTTCTTTCTTTTTTTTAGAAATAAATTTGAGCAATTAATAAGCATGAGTAATAAATACTCATGAAGCATTTACTCTCACAAACAATTTATCAGCATTAAAATTACTTTTTTTTTTATTTATTATTAATTAATAAATTTAAGTGCCATTTTCATTTTCCCAAATTCTGCAGATTTCTATCTAGTTTCTACTTTGTCTAATTAATTGAAATCCTGCAATTTGACATTTGTTTTTAATATGTGATGTTTTTAGTATTAAACTGATCCTCAGAAGTTTGTGGTCGTATGTTTCTTGCTCATATTAAAAATAAAAGTAGCACAAAATGTATGTTTCAGTGGATCCTGATAGTGACATTTTACTGTAATTTAATCTGCAAGCATTGTGTGTCTGTCAGTGATTGTTCAGAATGATGGATGAACACACACACACACACACACACACACACACAGCTGTAATGAGCTATTGATCCAGTAAATGAAGAAATGTTGTTGTAAAGCAGCTCCGCTCAGTGCTGACATGACTGTATCACACACACACACACACACACACACAGCGCAAAGATTTATAACGTATGACTCCAAACTAGTGGTGGGTGATGTGAGCCAAAAAATGTAAAATGATATCATGATATTTGAATTCTTGATCTATTTAGTGACAGTCCTGTCAGACTGAATCCTCTGAAATAATGCCAGCAAGGATTTTATTGTATTTTATTTAACTACTAATTAAAATAACTGTCTTAATTGATTAAATTGAGTCATTTTGTCAAATCAATATTTACAGAAATGTGAATGAATATTTATGTTGCTGTTGTTCTGGAGATTATGAGAAGAGCTGCAATAAACGCAACACTAAACATCATAATAAGATGACCGTTCGTGAGGATCCCAGTGATTCTTTATAGATCAGTGTGGTTAAATTATAATACATTTATTATTTTTAAAACGACAACTACATAAAAAATCCTATAGTAATTAAAATAATATTATTTATATAATATTGTGATTAATGATGCAGAGATAGTTCATCATTTTGAACAAGCTGAGGTGTGTCTGTGTGGTTTCTATATTATTATATTGTATATAATTGACTGGTGTCTGTGATTGCTTGTGCTCGGTCACTAGGTGAACAGCACTACTGAGGGCACTTAATCTCTCATGAATCTGATTTATTTCTTCTAATGCTTGTTTTCTGGAGGTTATTGTTGTATTTGTTTGATTTTTTTTTAATTGTTATTGACACAGAAATGGCTGACATGGCATTAAATAAATATACTAAGGCTTCTATTTTTTGGTTAAATGAAAATGTTGTATCTAGAAAGCATACTTAATTAAACAAAACAAAAAAACGAAGAAACCCTTCAAATATTTCGTAGCAAACTTACTATGATTTTACAAGAAATGCTGTTTTAGGAATCAGTTTTACTCCATTTCTAATAACTTCTAATCATGAAGTTTTATTTTTAGGGCCCTATTAAAACCCCCTTTTTTGTATAATTTTTTTTTCCCTTTATTTTGTGTAAATATTGAAACACATGCAATTATTAAGAGTTCTTAAAATAATTTTTTGATGTTTTCTTCTTTAAATTTTCTAAATTGAGTTTTAATAGTTAAATGGTATTTTATCAGTTAAAAAGCATATTAAACAAAGTATAATTAATTATTAAAAACATTAAAATCTTGAATCTTTTACAAATCTTTTACTCTTACAAATTAAAAAAAATTACTTATTATGAAATTATGAAATTTGTTTGATTGATTTCTTTTTTTTTTCAAATACTGTTTTATTTCCTCACATTTTTTTATTGAAATCAAGCAGTTTATCTAATTTAACAACAATATAATAAAGTTCAAAAAACTCAATTTCATGAAATCAAATTTCTTGTCTTTTTTCTGGATTAAATGTTAATAATATAAAACATGTAACTGAATTCATAAATCATTTAATGATTTAATGAAATAAAATCAGTTGGATTGTGTATTAAAATATCAGTGTTTTTGTGTACAGATCTGTGTATTGACGCTTGGTAATATTGTGGCTCGTCAGGGCATATTAGGGATGATCATCCAGAGTCATTTGTTGATGATTTTGAGTCATTATCTTGCAGTTGTTCAGCTTCTGTAGAGCTGAAATAATCCCATAATGCAGCAGCAGCTGACACTTAGAGTCTCCGTTTGCGGAGAAACCTGTCTCTTCAGAGCCGCTGTGAGTCAGAAGCTCTTCAGTAGATGTGTTTAAAGTATATTCATGTAAACCTCATCATAAACCCGAGTGCTTCATCTGACGCCAGGCGTAACACAAGCTCCTTGCTCAAACAAATCGACTCTTATTTATTTATTGTCATAGGATGTCAAATTTTGATCATTTAAAACACAAAATGGAACTGAAAAAGTATTTTATATATTTCACAAAATAAATTTTAGGGCTTTATGAAATCTGTTTTTTCCTGTGTGTGTGTGTGTGTGTGTGTGTTTTTTTTAAAGGTTCATTATATTTGAATAATCAATGCATATCTAAATATCTAATCAACTTTATTCATAAAACTTTCAAACTTTTCAAATCTTAATGATGGATAATATAAGCTATAGTTCCCCTGTGCACGAACACGCTAGCTTTAGTAGCAGTGTTTTAGTCATGTGATCGGTCGCAGCTCCTCTTCATCTGTTGACTCAGATCTGACAGATTGTGTGTTGTTTCGACTGGATTGTCTTCAGACGCTCATTAGTCTGTGTTTAGTCTGGTCTGAGCTCCAGGAACAGACACTTGGCTCAGGAACGACGGGCTCCTGTGGCTCTACCTGCCCTCCAAACCACGTTCCTGTCTGTGTGTGTGTGTGAGAGGCGCTTGTGCGATCAGCGGAGTGTTTAATGAAAGGAAAGTGCTGCAGAGTCCTGGTCTCCGTCAGCATGAGTCTTTACAGTCAGAGATAAACACACACACAGAGTTTCAGAGAGACACGCTGCTCTCAATAAACCTCCTGCTCTCACTCTGTGTGTGTGTGTGTGTGTGTGTGTGTGTGTGAGAGGCGCTTGTGCGATCAGCGGAGTGTTTAATGAAAGGAAAGTGCTGCAGAGTCCTGGTCTCCGTCAGCATGAGTCTTTACAGTCAGAGATAAACACACACACAGAGTTTCAGAGAGACACGCTGCTCTCAATAAACTTCCTGCTCTCACTCTGTGTGTGTGTGTGTGTGTGAGAAAGAGAGAGAGAGAGAGTGAGTGTGTGTGTGTGTGTGTGTGTGAGAGATGCGTGTGTGTGTGTGTGTGTGAGAAAGAGAGAGAGAGAGAGTGTGTGTGTGTGTGAGAGAGAGAGAGACATAAGAGTAAATAAAAATGTAATACAGTATAATAATACAAGAACGACTGATAATAAAATTAGAATCTGAATCAGAATTTGAATCTTATTAATGTACTTATTCATTGTGTTTACTTTAACCTCCTGGTGTTGTCTTTATTTTTTGTATATTTGTATGAATCTGTCCTAAAACAGCCACTTGAAATGGTTATATTTCAAAAATAGGAGTAAGTATGCTTTAATTAAATGATGAAAGCTGTGTATAATATCCAGTAGTATCAAAAAAAAATCCAGTATCAAAAACATTCATCAAATTAGTCTTTAAACATCAAACCAGAATCTGTGTAAAATTATTATAGTATCTAGTCTTTATTCTCATTCTATACAGTGTTTTGTGTTTATTGTAATGGATGCCGGATGTAGAATATTACTGCCAAACATAAATATAACTGTACCTGCTTCACGACTCCTCGTTCCTTTGGGAAGTGACCCGGATGCCCCAGACAGACGCTGATGCACTGATCAAGCGCTTTTCATTTGTTTTAGTGTCTACTGAAGAAATATGTGTTGATCCTCTGGCTGTATTTCATTTGCATTTGTTTATGTATTGATTTAGCAGATGCTTTTTCCCGAAGTGACTTATAATGGAGAATAAAACAAGCAGAAGTGATTCTTCTGAACTCTGGATCATCACCGGATGAATTGCATTAAATATGCAGTATATGTGCTCTGTATTCGAACCATTATATTCAATGCAAGTCGCTAAAGCTGACGGTCACCTCTGTCTCGTTACAGTCGTTCTTGAGCAAACACTTCAAAACACATACAGGCCTGGATTTATGATCTTAATATTTAAGTTGCTTGTAAAATCACCATGGTAGTTTCGACTTCTTATCTCACAGTTTAAACGTGATGTGATGCATAAAGACAGAATTGGTCTATATAAATATAGAACTGATTATATATATAAGACAGAATTGAACAATCTAAAGTCCAAATTGTCCAATATAAAGATGCAAATGCATTGTTTTTTAATTCCATAGCATGAAAAAAAAACTATTGTGAGATGTAACTAAATCATCTTCTTTTAACAAGCAATAATTAATTAAAACATGAGCTGAAGAGAAACTGGATTTATTGATGATCATATATAATCATGGTTATTGTGTTCAAAACACGCTCAGTTGTTATCTTGGATAAGTGAATTGCTCATAAAAGTCGTCTTGAATTAATTGTGATTAATAGAAAGTTGTTTGGTTCTCTCTCGACTGATCTGGGATGATAACGAGACGCTAGCGTTGAGTGTGTTGTGCTGGTTCTGAGCGGCGCTGAGCGTTATTAGCTGATCTGAGTCACGTCCGGTCCTTCTGAGTCATGCTTCACTTCAGAGAACATCCACAGCTCCATCGTATTCTACAGTTAAGATATATATATCTACCCCCCTCCCTTTTCTTATATATTAGGGGTGTGACGGTACACAAACATGACGATTCATGGTCTGAATTTTCTGAAATAATGGAAGGATTTCTTCTGTACAGATGCGTACCAAATCATAAGACAACTCCTCAGTATGAAATGTTTGGTGTTTACACCCCTATTACTGTACACATATGAGATGAGATGGGAGGTGACTGAATAAGTAACGCACTGTAAACAGATCTGTGTTCATTAATCACAGCCGCTGACATCATAATCTTGGTTATTTCTGCTTGACCTTTGACCCTCAGGGATGCGTTAGCGCAGCACAATGCAGATGTCAATCAGCCATTTCAATTTTATAAAGCATACGGAGGGATGCTGCAGAACATTCCCTGATTAAATGAAGCATCTGGGTATTGTGCTGCAGCATTTCACAACATCAGCACGTTCACCAGCGAGACAGACACACACGCACACACACACACACACACACACTTGTCTGGTTTGCTATCCTTGTGGGGACTCTCCATAGGTGTAATGGATGTTATACTGTACAGACTGTATGTGGTATTG
>JAUMHR010000024.1:86811-101793 GCA_032361145.1 Enteromius fasciolatus
CGAGGTCAAAATTTACTAGTATTCCTATCTTTGTGGGGACAATTGGTCCCCACGGGGATATAAAAACCAGTACACTCTCTCTCACACACACACACACGCACACACACACACACACACACATGCACACACACACTGTGTTTGGTTGTGAAACTGCAGGTTTAAGCATGAAAACACTGGAACACAGCAGCCTCCTGAAACAGATCTAGGTATCGATTGAAATGGTTCAGATTAGAGCTGCACGATATATCAAAATCAAATCCATAAGTGCTATATGGCTTCATGTGATTTGTCGAACCTCACAGGCTGTGCTTTAATGAGATAAACGACTGCTTTACTTCACACATGTATTTCAGTGTCTGACCACAGACTGATTGATTTACGGTTCTGAGACGCTCCAAAGTATTATTTGCGGGCAGCCTGTCAAAATAAAAGCCTGAAAATGAAATAAATAAAACATAAATATTAGTAATTTTAAAATGATTTTTACTACACTTTTTGTTATTTTACAGTATTTGTTTTTTTTCCCGTAATGTCATGCTTTTAATATTATAATCAGTATAATTTGGCATATAAAGCAAATACTCCCTTTATTCCTGTTTTCTGCTTCTGCATATTGTAGTCCATTATAGTCGATTGGATAAATAATGCAGCTATAAGTGTGTGTATAACCTCATTAGTGTGTGTGTGTGTGTGTGTCAGTGAAAGAGAGACAGTGTGAGAGTGTGCGTGTGTGAGTGTGTGTGTGTGTTGGTATGGATGTCAGAGTGTGATTTGTATGTGTTGTTAAATTATTGTGTGTGTTCTTGTAATATGTGAGAGAGAAGCTCTACTGTAAATCACGAACCAGTCACTGTGTGCTCCTGAGGTTTGGGAAAATGTGGTACTGCGCTTTCACTAAATTTTACCGAAAGCTCATTTTTGGAGATACCAACCTCAAATTTGGGACACAACTTGTTCAGATTCATTGCTTTGAGTTTCTAGCAGGTTTATTGTTCAAAATGTTTCAGAAAATATGTATTTTATATAAAATATAGCTCATAAATCATTTTGATAAACCATGCGTCATCTTTAAAATGACATGGACGGTTTCGTCCACTATGGACCCATGTGTAACGGTTTTAAACTGATGCTCAAGGGTTGGTGTGTGACTTCTGATCTGACGCTGTTTGTTCTCTCAGGATGACGAGGTGGTTCTGCAGTGTGTGGCCTGTATTCAGAAGGAGAACCGCAAGTTCTGTCTGAGCGCCGAGGGTCTGGGGAACCGTCTGTGTTACCTGGAGCCCACGTCTGAAGCCAAGGTGAGCAGAACCATCCTTCGGGCCTCCGACAGAGATGTATAGTGATGAAAGCCAACATATTAAACGCCACGGATGAATATCTTCTGAGTAATCCATTATCACCCGAGATTCAGAGCCAAATTACAGGAAGTTAGAGATGACTTCAGCATCAGTGTTATCTTCACAGGCCTGTAACTCAAGAAGTATTAAAGATATCCTAATGCCCTTAACAAACTGCATTTTTAAGGCTCTATATGGTTTGGTTCCAGAGATATTATAATTTTAATATGGCTCCAGAAGTAAACTGTTAAAATGCACACATAGTCAGTGGTCAACAACCAGATGTCGGTCACTTTACAAAAATATTATACTTGCTTTTGTTTTAAAGAATGTCTGAAGAACAAATGCTGTTTAACCTGGAGATGCGTCTCGTTTAGTTCTGAGTGCATCATGAATATCATTGCTCTTCCAAAGTTTGCAGTCCTGTAACTCAAGAAATATCACTATATGATTTTAGATTCTGGTTATTAATCAGCTTTTCTTTGGTAGCCCTTATTTCACTTATTTTCAAGACCCTACATGGTTTATTTCCAGAGATATCTGGGTGATTGTTGAATTTTTAACCTGAAAAGCAGATGTTGGTGACTTTATAAACAGCTGTATTTCAGGAAAAGGTAATGTTGAAAATACTTTAGAAACGCATCAGGTTTTTGACGTTTACTTGATTTGTCGTGGAATTACCCTGATAAAGGAGACCCTGGAGGACATTTATTTTGAAATTAAGATTTAAATAATACAACTATTTGAAAATCTGGAATCCGAGGATGCCAACAAAAATACCGAAATATTGAGGAAAATCACATTCAAGTTCATAGTAATGCATGCATATATATAATCAGAAATGAGGTTCTGATATATTTACAGTAGGGAATGCACAAATTATCTTCATGGAACATGATTTTTACATAATATTCTAAAGATTTTTGTCATAAAAAGAGCGGTACAGTGTGTTTATATCAAGAGTGTGTGTGTGTCAGGTGTATTAATAAAGCTGCTGCTCTCCTTTAATTGTGTAAACGAGTCTGCTCCCGCTCTTTCTCTGCTGTGAGAGAGCTTTTTATTGAGAACATCATTAATTGATCCAGTGCTGATGAATCCTGAGCTCTTAGTTAATTAAATCCCGTTTTTAGAGCTATAAAGAGAATAATGAGTCCACAGCACAACTATAATGCTGCATATTTAATATTAAATTAATAAATGAATTTTTGTAAATGAATTATTAGTAAGTTTATTTTGCTTTTAAATATTTATTTTTATGAATCATTAGTGTTTTATTTTGATATTTATTTTAAAAGTATTTATTTTAATTGTACAATTTTTATGAATTAATTAATAGTAATTTTTTTAATATATATTTTAAACTTTTGTGTTTGATGTCTCAGAAGAGCTGAAGAGACTAAAGAATCAAGTGACCTCAAAATTGATCTAACCCTTGACGAGGCGTGATCATCCATCACCCGCTGCCTGCTTTCTCTTGGGTCCTTGTCCCCTTATGTCACACAAACACGCTGTAATCCTGTCAGCACCATAGATTTGTGTTTTGCGTAAACAGGCTCAAATGCTTATATTATCTTATTATTTTAAGAAAAATATGAATTTAAAAAATGCATTTTATTTTTTTTCTCCAAATTTAGTGTTTGCCATTTAAGTTTGATTTTATTTATTTATTTATTTACATTTTAATGTATTTTAATTCAATTGTAATAATTTACAATTACTTTATTAATAAAAATGCATTTATTTTATTGTATTATGAATTTATTTATTCTGATTTTTTTTGGTATTCAAGTGAAGGAATAAAGCATTAATTGACATTAAATTAATGCACAACAGAGGTTTACTGTTAAAACGAAAACTGTTATAGCCATAGAAAGTGTCTGGTCTGGGAAGTGTGTTCGAGATCTTGGCAGCACACTGGTGTCATTTCAGCCCTTCAGGTCTGTCTCTGTCTGTCACATCTGCTCTGGTTCGTCAGATTGATTTATCATCAGCATGTATTGATGTAGAAGCTCGTTATGAGCCCTGAACATCGTTAGAGAAACAGCTCTTCGTTTAGAGATGCACCTGGAAATTTCCACGACTGGAGAGCCGAAGGTCGTTGTGTGTTAACATTTGTACCTTTCATTAGACTTTTATAAACCTAGAAGTCTGTTTTAAATCTGGAAAATATCTTGCTTTTAGTTGTTTTAGCTTATGTTAAAGCTTGTTTTTCCTCATTAATGGACACACAGCACCCTATATTGACAGAAAAACACAGTATTGTTGACATTTTTGCAGATTTATTAACAAAGAAACATGGTCGTAAGTATGCTCAGTATTTATTAGAAGCACTCTTCTGATGGAATACAGCCATGAGTCTTTTTGGGAAAGATGCAACAAGTTCTTCACACCTGGATTTGGGGATCCTCTACCATTCCTCCTTGCAGATCCTCTCCAGTTCTGTCAGGTTGGATGGTAAACGTTGGTGGACAGCCATTTTTAGGTCTCTCCAGAGATGCTCAATTGGGTTTAATTCAGGGCTCTGGCTGGGACGTTCAAGAACAGACACAGAGTTGTTGTGAAGCCCCTCCTTGGTTATTTTAGCTGTGCTTAGGGTCATTGTCTTGTTGGAAGGTAAACCTTTGGCCCTGTCTGAGGTCCTGAGCACTCTGGAGAAGGTTTTGGTCCAGGATATCCCTGTACTTGACCCCAATTCATCTTGCAACCAGTCGTCCTGTCCCAGCAGCTGAAAAACACCCCCACAGCAGGACGCTGCTCCACCAGGCTTCACTGCTGGGACTGTATTGGACAGATGATGAGCAGTGCCTGGTTTTCTCCACACATACCGCTTAGAATTAAGGCTAAAAAGTTCTATCTTGGTCTCATCAGACCAGAGAATCTTATTTTTTCATTATTTTCATATTTTCATATTTCATATTTTTTTATTCCTGGTGTCTTTTTAGCAAACTCCGTGCAGGCTTTCATGTGTCTTTCACTGAAGAGAGGCTTCCGTCGGTCACTCTGCCCCGACTGGTGGAGGAGCAGTAACGGTTGACTTTCTACAACTTCCTCCATCTCCCGACTGCATCTCTGGAGCTCAGACACAGAGAGTGTCACAGCAATACTTAGGACCATTGATATTTCAGTTTCTCATTTTTAATAAATCTGCAAAAATGCCAACAATTCTGTGTTTTTCTGTGTGTACGTTAATGAGGGAAAATAAACTGAAATGATTTTAGCAAATGGTTGCAATATACCCACTGTAAATAATATATATATTTGATACTAATAAAAAATATACAATTATGTAATATTTAATAACAATTTTTCTTGTAATAACCCGGTTGTGAGAAACTAGTTCAGGCTGCTAGTGAGAGTCTCCTGAAGTTCGTGTCCTAATAACAAAGAGCTGAGGCTCAGAGAAAGTTTCTCTCAGACCTGGATTATCTGGACGGGGTGATCTACTTCTGGAGTTCAGTTTTCAGTTTGCTGCTGCTTGTTCTTCATTTATCTCCTCGTGGCTCACCTCATACTGTCAGCGGGATCTTCTGGCCTCTTTGGCTTCAGTCCCAAACCTGCATCCTTCTGCATAATAACTCCAGCGCTGACCTGAAAATGAAGATCTCTGAACACAGATGCCAGGTTATTAGATGGAGCTGACTTTAGTGGATTCATCAGAACCAGAGCTGCAGAGTTTACAATCATTTTATGCTTTAAAATACACTTTCACAGACATTTCGTGCTGCTATTGTTTTCTACACTAAAGTAAAACACAGACATTTAAGCTGATTTATATATATATATATGGTCAATTTATTCTCAGATACATGAAATGAAGTCAGCAGGGTGAGTAAAAACATTTCTTTGTGATGTCATCAGTGTATTTATGGTAGGACTCTCTGGTGCATCCACTAACAGTGATTCTGTATCGATGTCTTCTGTGTTTCAGTATGTTCCTCCGGATCTGTGCATCTGTAGTTTTGTTCTGGAGCAGTCTCTGTCCGTCCGAGCGCTGCAGGAGATGCTTGCCAAAACCGGACAGAACAACGACGTATGTACAGAAACACAACGATCGGTGTTACGCAGCAACATAGTGATGAGAAACACACACCTGAGAGGTTATTAAATCAAGCTGAACCTGCCCATGTTTCATTTAAATCATATATTTATTCTAGGGATTAAAAGTAAAATACTATGTTTGTATTTGGTCCGTGTATCTGGTGCTGGTTAAACTGACCGGCTCGGAGTAATCGGAGGGTCGGGGTCTCTTCGTGATCTGTGTGAAGCTGTGGGGTTCTGTTTAAAGGTCAGGCGTCTTTAAGGTCCCCCGGGGAATCATAAAGGTCTCCTTGTAAGTCTGATGATCCTCGACGGCTCTGGTCCTCAGTTTGTCTTCACTGACCCGTACAGATAATTCATACTGTCTGGCCAAAGTGTGTTTCAAATATATGCTGAATACATCTGAAATATATTTTTAAAATCAAAAATAGCATTAATTTTCAGAAATCGTGTTTCTTTATTGTGCCTTCCAAGAAATCTCAGTCAGACTGCAGTTGGGTTCTTTTGATGAGCGTTAAATTAAATCAAATAAAAATCCTAGCTAACTAACACAACAAAACTTCTGTTTTATAATTTGTATAATTATATTTAATATATAAACATAACACTTTTCTGAAATGTATACATGTGTTTGTATCTATATATACATAATAATTACACACACACACACACACACGTTATGTAAACAAAATCCTTCATTGTAGATGTGATTAATTTCACACAGCATTAAAACAAACTCGTCATATTTCGTTATGTATCAGAGGACAGGAAATACCTTTGCAATCTTACAGTAGCCTGTATTTAGACCTTATTCATGATGTATTTTTATTCATATTTGTGACACTATTCAGATCTGTCATATCTAGGGATCGAGCGATATGTGTTTTTAGGGCCGATATCGATTATTAAAGAGCAAGTAGACTGATAAGCAGTATTTTGAACCGATATATATGTCTGATGTAAAATTAAACGCTAACTGCCTTCCCTGGTGTTAGATGCACTTTAATCCACTTCCTCTACTGTAAGGGTGTATAAAGAGAGAGCCGCTGTATGCAGATGTGTTCAATAATTTGTCATAACCTCTCATAATTCTTCAGTATTTTTTCTGACTTTATCTAATTTCTCTTGAATCAAATGAGAGTTAAACTCTATTATTATTATTATTATATTTTTTTCTGTGTGGGAAATGCATGTGATGTATTAGTTGTGTAACTATATGGTTTCTGTTTCTCGCAGCAGTTCATCAGGAAGGTGAGTGATTCTCTGGGAATCTGGGGTTATTATCTGTGTGTTATTCTCTGATGATGACTGACAGTAAGCGCTGCGTTTCCAGACGGCTCAGAGCGGAGGACACCGGACCTTACTGTACGGCCACGCTATCCTCCTGAGACACTCCTTCAGCGGCATGGTTCGTCAGCATCTTCCTTTGATTGAAGAAATAGCACAATAGCCACTTTATCAGAATTGTGAGAGATGAAATGAAGAATTATGAAAATTAAAATGAAAAAATTAAGAATTGCAAAATGTTAAATTTAGAATTGCGTGATTTTAAAAATGAAGAATTGTGTGATTTTATGAAATTTAAAATGAAGAATTACGAGATTTATAGTGAAGAATTATAGGATTTAAAATGAAGAATTGTGATGTTCATAAAGAATTACAAGAATTAAAATGACGAATTTCAATATAAAATTAACAATTGTAAAATTTAAATTAAGAATGACATAATATTAAGATAATTCTTTAAGAATTAGGAGATTTAAAATGAATAACTGCTAGTTGGAAGATGGAAGAATTGTGAGATTTTGAATTAAGAGTTACTAGAATTAAAGTACTTAATTCTACACATCTAAATGTCAGAATTTATTAAAGAATTGTAAGCTATAAACATATAAACTCATATTTGCTCATAGTTTCTGACGTGTCTGAAGACGTCGCGCTCGATGACGGATAAGCTGTCGTTTGACGTGGGGCTTCAGGAAGACTCGACAGGTGAAGCAGACGTTCAGACCTGATCAGATCAGACTCAGACACACACCTGATGACCCTGTGTGTGTGTGTGTGTGTGTGTGCTCAGGTGAGGCCTGCTGGTGGACCATTCATCCTGCATCTAAACAGAGGTCTGAGGGAGAGAAGGTGCGTATCGGAGATGATCTCATCCTCGTCAGCGTCTCTTCGGAGCGATATCTGGTGAGTTTCACGTACTGTAAACAGTCCTGACCTCACACTTTCTCCAGGCGGGTGAGATCGGTCCAGTGTGTGAACATATCTCAAAAAAATGTTGAGAACATGTCCAGATCATATGAGCGTTTTACCAAATATATACTCATTTTTCACTAAACATGTTAGTGTTAGCTTAATTCATGTGTGTTTATATTAATCTGTTGTGAAACCAGCTCTGACAGCCAGGTGCAGTAAAGTCATTTGTTTCATAAGGTAGCAGGAATGATCCTTTTCCCTTAATTTTTCCAAAAAGAACTCACTCTGTGTGTGTGTGTGTGTGTGTGAGCATCAGCAGCTTAATACAGAGAATCAATGATTGACACTTCCAGTGAAAACACACAGTGACTCATGGCCGTTTGTGCAGTGTGTGTGTGTGCGCGTGAGAGTGATCTCCTGTGTGTGTGTGTGTGTGTGCGCGCGTGATCTCCTGTGTGTGATCCGGTCCGGCTGGGCTCAGACGTGTCCAGTGTTAGTCACTCGTGAGCTGCTGTAGCTGTTAGTGGACGGTTAGTTCTGCAGGTTGTGTTTGTGCAAGTGTATCCTATGACCTCAAGCTCCTGGGTCGTGACCTCGGATGCAAACGCATCATGACACAGACTTGACGTGTTGCCACGGTAACCTGTTGCACCTGTTCTCGCAGCACCTGTCCATATCCAATGGCAGTATCCAGGTGGATGCGTCCTTCATGCAGACGCTGTGGAACGTCCATCCCACCTGCTCCGGGAGCAACGTGGAGGAAGGTCAGAGGTCATCCCTGCTGTCTGAGTCGCTCAAACTCCCAGGTTTCTCATCTGGTGTTATTTCTTTCGTCCTATAGGATACCTCCTTGGCGGTCATGTGATGCGTCTCTTTCACGGGCACGACGAGGTTCTGACGATCCCGGGATCTGATCAGAGTGAAGAAGAGCAGAGGTACAAACCTTCCTCTTTAATTTATTCATTTGTTGTGTTTTTTCCTTATTATTAGTTTGTTTTAGTCTGTATAAATATTTATTATTTCAGTTTTAGAACATGAAATTAAAATGTGAAATGATGATGAAATTAATATTTTTCCAATAAATGTTTATACATATATGTGTACTTTGCATATTTATTATGTAAATTTAAATATACATACAGTATATAATAATATATGTATTTATTATAGTTTAAATTCTATATAAATATTTAATATGTAAACAACATATTCTTGTTTGTAGTTATATATGATTAATAAAAACACATATTGTGTAAACAACTATTATTTTGGATGCGATTAATCATGAATTAATTTGACAGACAGACGAGTGGACAGATAGAGGGATTTTTTGGGGATTTTTTTCCATTAATAGAAAAAAAAAAGGTAAAGGTTGACAAGAGAAGAACCCTGAAGAACGTGCCTCTTTTATAGCTTCTGAAAGAATTGTAATTATTTTCATCTGTGGAGTGTAAACACACTTTAGGTCAGTAAGCAAGTTGAAGGAAGTGTTGTCAGAATGATGTGTCACCCGTCTGTGACGCGGCTGTAATGTCTGGCTGTGTGTGGCGAGTGTTTCAGACTGAAGTGGGTCGAGCTGAAGTAACCCAGGGCTGCTGAAGATGTGATCGTAGGCGTGCGGCCTATTTTCAGCGCTGCGTTTAGCGTGTCGTCTGCAGGATTAGATATCGTCCGTCAGCTCTGACCCATGGCGCTGCGTCCTGTCCTTGAAATCTAACCAGAGAAACGTCTTCCTCTAAAGGATTTTCTGCAGGACCTCCTTCAGACGTATCGCAGATCTGTCACCGCGATTTCTGTGATTGTATGAGTGATGGAGAAGAGTGTTCTCCTCTGTGCAGCACTGATCAATAATGCCACCAGCAATCATGTGACCTTCATCTTTACAGACATTATTAACAGAGAACTTCTTCTAAAGCATGTCCGTTTCATGATTTAGCTTCATTATATATTGCATTATATCTCAATGGTCGACCTCTATCACTGTGAACAAAGTCAATAGTTTTACCGATAATTAAATTAAATACTTAAATATGAATCTCACCGATTCTTTCACAAACAAATCATTTAACCACTGATCTGATTAAAGATGCAGATTCATTCAGTTCTGTTGGCGTGTAATGGTTTGAAACCAGTTTTGTTGCCAAAATACAATGAAAACAGACGATATGGTGTCGAAAACGGTTTTATTTGTATTTGACTTGACGTTTTAGGGTCGTTTGGCTTTCTAAATCAAATCAAAAAGCCCGTTTAGACTCTCAGCTGTATGTGTTCATTGGTGTGTTTCAGATTGGTGAACTATGAGACGGGTAAAGCTGGAGCAAAAGCTCGATCTCTCTGGAGACTGGAGCCGTTACGCATCAGGTGAGAAGATGAGGTCCTCGCAGTCAAAAGCCCTTCAGGATGTATTGATTATGTGGATGTACCTACCCATAATTCCTGTGTCTGTGTGTGTTCAGTTGGTGTGGCAGTCACATCCGCTGGGGTCAGCCGTTCCGTCTACGTCACCTGACCACCGGTCACTATCTGGCGCTGAGCGACGACCGAGGCGTCGTGCTTCAGGAGAGAGACAGATCAGACACCATGTCCACAGCCTTCTGCTTCAGAACCTCTAAGGTCCCAAACGTTCACCAAACACACATTTACCACAAAGGGTTAAAGGAAGAGTTCACCTGGAGCTGGATCTGGAGAAATGTGAAGTGAATGGGTGCCGTCAGAATGAGAGTCTGATAAAAACATCACAATAATCCAGAGCACAACTAGTTAAAGCGTTTTTAACTAAACTAATCCATAATAACTCTTCCTCCAGTGAAGAAGTGTTCTGGTCTGAATCAGGAGAGAAATCTGCTCCGATCCAGCAGTGTCTACAAGACAAAACTATTTGTAGATATTTATTCTATTTTTAATCAAATAAATGCAGTCTTGGTGAACAGTAGAGCCCAAGTATATCAGATTGTTAATGGGTCAGCTCTCACAGAAGCTGACTGATGTATTAGTGCTCTATCTGTGAAGGACAGTGAGACTGTATGAGGTTTAATTCGTCAATATTCAGTGAAGAGGAACTTCCTCCAGAGCTCTATTAAATAAGAACCATCACTATTATCATGAGTCATTTGTCATCCAGTTATTCTTCCTGCTCGGCTTTGATTTTTCTCTCGATGTTTCAGCAGGGAAAACAAACCCAGCGTCTTAATTAGGATTCGGCAGCTTTGCCTCTGGATGTGCTGTAGTCTAGTGTTCGTTTGTTGTGCTGTCATTGACTCATTTTCCTCTTGATTAGTTTGATTCATCTTCGTGTTTTCAGGTCAAACTCACACCGCAGAACCAAATGATTGATTATAATAAAATCAGCTGTAAACAAATACTGAATTTGTGCAAATATGTGCTCTACCATAAACTGATTATAAACCGTAAGAATTTGTATGTGTTTTTTAAGTCTCTTCTGCTCAACAAGCCTGCGTTCATTTAACTTACGTGTACTTTACATATATTTTAAGTAATTAGATATACTTTATATTTCTATTTAAATATATTTATGTAATGTATTCCTGTGATTTAAAAGCGTTCCCCCCCCATCATTTCATTACAGTCACTTTTGATCAATTTAAAGCATCCTTGCCAAATAATAAAATGTGTGTGTGTATGTATATATCAAATAAATGCAGAAAAGACTTCTTGAAGAACATTACAAAACATTACAAGTTCATTTTAATAGAAAGTCAGTGTGCAACCCAGGCACTGTTCGTGGAGGTGCACGAGTGTTGGAGTGGATCTCGTGTTAAATAATGTTGATATTCCAGACCAAGTCGGTTCTGTAGTTTGTCCAGTCTGTAACGCAGCCACTGAACGTCTGGTGTCCAGGAGAAGCTGGAGAGCAGTCCGAAGCGGGACATCGAGGGGATGGGAGTGGCGGAGATCAAATACGGAGATTCCCAGTGTTTCTTGATGCACGTGGCGACGGGTCTCTGGCTGTCCTATCAGGCGCCGGACGTTAAATCTGCTCGACTCGGGCCGCTCAAACGCCGCGTGAGATTCACCTCCTGCTCTGTAGTTTTGATCTTATACATTTTAGCAACGCTTGCACAGATGGAATGGCTTTTAGTAAAATAAACCAAAATATAATTTTTAGATTTGATTTGAGTTAATGTTTATTTTATTTGTTTTAGGTTTACTGAGATAAAATGTTGGTTTGAGCTGTTTCTCTTTTGTTCAGGTGTGTCTTCATTCAGAAGGACACATGGACGATGGTTTGACGTTACAGCGCTGTCAACACGAAGAGTCGAGAGCCGCTCGAATCATTCGCAACACTACACGACTCTTCAGCTGCTTCATCAGGTATCAGTCGACATGATTTTGGCATTTCTTTTAGAATTCTATGTGTACATCTCATGACTTTGTCGTTTATTCCCAGAATTCTGAGTTTATTGCGTGGCCGTGTAGGGCTGGGCGATTAATCGTCGATTTATTCATGTGCATTTCAAGAGTAAAGCCGGTTCTTTGATTAGTGGTAAATCTCAAAGCTGTGGCCGTAGATCACTGGCGAGCTGTATAATATCGTCTCCAGAACTGGGATGTTGCGCAGCTTGTCAGTGATGATGATATGAATAAGTTTCATCGGTGCACACAAACACGTTTATCAGGCTATTTTTATCTCTCACATGTATCCTGAGTGTTCTGCATGAGTGAACCGAGTCGTGCTCCTGATGCTCCGTGTGCCGTCCTTCACCCAGACCACTTTCAGGAAATATGTTTCATAATCTTACATAAGCGATGCTGTTTTGGCTCAGAACCCAATCAGCGGGAAGCTGCATGTTATTCTGGGAAGCTCATTACTGTCACACAAGCGCTCTTCATGACACATCTCAGGCCTCTTCGGCTTCATGCTTCCGGAGATTGTTTGCCGAGGCTCTGCTGGGTTTGAGAGGAGGCATGCTCCTTCCACAGATTATAAAAAGAGCTAATTGGGAACTCTGAGTTTATTTATCACAATTCTGATAATTCTAAATTTAATTCTTGCTGTTATGACACTTTTTCTTGCAGTTGTCCTGATTTTGACATTTATTCTCAGAAGTCTTAATTAACGTCTCTTAATTTTGACGTTTATTCCTAGAATTCTTTATTAACGTCTCATGATTTTGACGTTCGTTTATTCACCAATTTTACATTTCACACTTTTTGACATTTTTCTTGCAGTTCTGAGTTTGACTTGGGATTAGAAAATGTAAACAAGTCATTTTTGAGTTTTGAGATAAAAAGTTGCAATTATCTTTCTTTTTTTTTGTCTTGAAACGAACTTCCATGTGTTTGAAATGGTCGGAAAACTTTTTTTTTTTCCCGAAAACTCTTCGCTTTTTTGTAAAAGTTTTATGTTATATTGCAGATTTGCGCACAAGTTAAATTGTAAATGTTGGAAGGAAACCCAGCTACAGAAATAAACAAAAATAAAAAAAATCAAAGTTTGTGTGATTCTCATTCGATAGTGTCAGTGGTATCAGATTGATAATATTACTAGATCAGTGAACATTTATGATTTTTGCATTTATTTTTCTGCTTTTGATGAGTTCATGTGTTTCCTGGGAATGGAGCTGTGTGTTTCTGCAGGAAAGGTCTTCATGTCTTTAATGATAGGCGTCTCTGATGCTGTTTGACAGAGAGCTGGATGGTTTGAGTGCCAAGAACCGCTCGTCTGTGGTTCTGCCCATCGAGGAGGTTCTCCAGACGCTCAACGATTTGATCGCATACTTCAGACTTCCCCACGCCGAGCTGGAGCACGAGAAGAAACAGATCAAGCTGCGCTCGCTCAAGAACCGACAGAACCTCTTCAAGCAGGAGGTGAGCTGAAGGCCATGATCATCTGTTTTCACACGACACACTCTGTTTCAGTGTTGATTTTCTGTCAGCACAACGGAGCTTTATTGTTTTCTCTGGCTTATACATTACATAACCATGTTTAAGTTGCAGCTATCAATTGTGGGATGTCAAATGTTTTCTCTTAAGATAGTTTATGAAAGTACGGTCATTTTGTTAAGTGCATCGATTGATGTTGTTCTGATGCAGCAAAAAGGGACTTCTTTTTCAAAACAAATACCCTAGCAAAAAACAAAACTCTCTCTCTATATATATGTATATATAATTATTAGTTAAATACACTCAACAAAAGTATATATTTCACAATTTTACATTTATTTCATATATAACAAAAATATAAAATAAATCATTTTTAGTTAAATATTAATTAATACATTTATAAATACATTTAACAGAACTATGAAAAAATGTATTTACAGATGTTTAAACAATATAAATGCATATTAAATACATATTTAATCATATAAAACTATATAAATAAATAAATAAAAGCAATTGCATATTATTTAACAAAAATATTAAACATAAAACATTGATTATTTTAAATGTATTATGTATTTATTAAATATGTATTTGATTAATTTCACATTTAACAAAAATATAAAATAAATGCATATCATTATTTCAATATAGTTATAAATGTATTTAACAAAATATGAAATAAATATTTAAATATATTTATGAATGTATTAACAAACAATGAATTCATAATTTTTTTACATTTATTATTTGAATTAATTAAAAAGCATGTTTTTCGTATTTTCTCCTATTTAATCATGGAATCACTTAATCTTTTTGTGATGTTGCATACAAAAAACAGTGCTGAGATGAATGATGTTTAGATATTAGTACAGGAAAACAAGACTCGCTTTTTGCACTGCAGAGGTTTTATAAACTGTGTTTCTGCCTTTATTAACCCAGCGAGTTATTGAATGAATGTGCTGAGATGAAGCTGCACACCTGTGTGTTTTACTTCAGTCAATTCATCAGGTTTTCAGAGCGTCATCAATCATCTTTAGCGCTGAGTGCTGCAGTGCACTCTGGGTAATGTGTGTGTTTCTCAGGGGATGCTGTCTCTGGTGTCCAGCTGCATCGACCGCTTGAGCGTTTATAACAGCGCGGCTCATTTCGGCGAGTGTGCGAGTGAAGAGGCTGGAGCTGCGTGGAAAGACATCCTTAACCTGCTCTACGAGCTGCTGGGTAAGAGCAGCACCGCTGCAGTGTGCTAGTGTCAGAATGCATTTCAGTACGCTAAGAAAGACCTCTGACTGAGTGTGAGAAACATAACCACCCTGGTTACCCTAGCAACTGCCTTAGCAGCCTTTTGGATACCATAGAAACCACATAGCAACACCCTAGCAACTGCATAGCAACCGCCCAGGCACCCTAGCAACCATCCAAGGCACCATAGTCACCACCCTAGCAACTGCAGCAAATACCCTACCAATGGCCCTAGCACACACACTCATGTTTTCTGGGGTGTCTCTCTTCATCGGTGTAATGGTGTTTCTACTGTACAGACTGTATGTGGTATTGTCCTACA
>JAUMHR010000024.1:103321-113782 GCA_032361145.1 Enteromius fasciolatus
TTATTTTTCAAGCAAAAGCAAAATACACCTTTGACCTTTTAAGAACTGTTGTGATTTTGACAGCTACTGTTTAAAGACTTCACAGTCTATATAATATAATGAGTTTTCTTCTTTATATGAATGGAAATTTCATTTCAAGGAGGGTTACATTTTTTATGATATTTTATATTGTATTAAATATTAGTTGATATTTTTAAGATACAAGGGAAATCTCAAGATATTTTATTTAATTGTTGTTCATATATTATTGAGACCAATCAAAGTAAAATTTTACCTCTTAAAAATGAATAATATTTTACATGCATATATTTTGAGAACAGTTTAAATGTTGTTTAAACAGTTTAGATATTTAAATAATATTTTATATCTTTTCTATCTTCGCTGTAATGAGTTTCATATGAGGGTGCGCTGAAATATCACGAGAATCTGTTTTTTCACTTTGCGCAGGGACAGTAACGAGGTCATGTGACCCGAGCAGGTGTATAACGCTGCGTCTTTCCTCAGGTGTGAAGAACTCGATGTTGGTCACATGGTCCACCGCTAATGAAACCGAGAGTGTTGTTGAGTACGGTCTGTGGGGCGGGAAGCTCTTCAGTCACACGGCGAAGGGAACCGCACGAGTGTTTATAGACGAAGGGCCCGAGAACAGAACCATGTACATCCACCGAGTCACACTGACCCGCCTGATCCCCGCTGCTGCATACGGTAGTGTGCGTGTGTGTGTGTGTGTGAGAGAGTGTGTTTATCACGTCATGTTATCCCCCAGAGGATACTGTAGTAAAACCAGTAATTGTTGAGCTTGTGGGGACATTTTTAGGTCCAGATGAGGAAACTAAGTTTATAAATCACACAGAATGAAGTGTTTTTTTTACGTCTAAAAATGCCTGTATTTTTCTGTGAGGGGTAGGTTTAGATGGAGGCCGGGTGATAGAAAGTACAGTATAAAAACCCTAGCGCCTGTGTGTGTGTGTTTCAGTGTATCACTGCGGCAGTGACGCTGGATGGAGCGACATCTTTTACTTCACGTCTCTGAATGAAAGCGTGAGCTTCAGCCCCAGATTCGCTCTGTTCGGAGACATGGGCAACGAAAACCCTCAGTCTCTGAGTCGCCTGCAGAAAGAGACGCAGCTGGGGATGTATGACGTCATTCTGCACATCGGTGAGACGCAAACACTCGATTCTTCATTAAAGAACGGATCAGCTGAACGAAGCATTAGCTGAGAATGTGCTCAGGCCATCTGAGAAACTGGACTGGAGTGCTGTGGATTATTCTGATGTTTTTATCAGACTCCCATTCTGACGGCACCCATTCACTTCCATTACTGAGACACATTTCCCCAGATCTGATGAAAACACACACTCCTCCTGATTTGGGATGAGCACATTTTCAGCTAATGTTAATTTTTATGTGAACGATTAGTTAGTTGTCCCAGTGATGATAGTTTGGGTGGTTTAGTTCTAGTTTAGTGAATCATGTTTACAGCGTGTGATTGTTTTCACAGGGGATTTTGCGTATGACATGCATGAGGTAAGAAACACACATATATAAGTGAGGATTCACATCATTTTGACCCGATTATCTAATGTTGCCCATGATATCAATAATAGTAATACTGTATAATATAATAATAATGATAATAATTGTATTACCAATAATTTCATCATACTATTTTATCTCGCTAAAGATATATAATTCCTTTTTAATATTTTTTTTGTGTTTGCAATAAGCCTAAATAAAATAAATTTGAATGGTTTACTATTA
The DNA here is from genome assembly GCA_032361145.1 of Enteromius fasciolatus. Lineage (NCBI taxonomy): Eukaryota > Metazoa > Chordata > Actinopteri > Cypriniformes > Cyprinidae > Enteromius > Enteromius fasciolatus. Next base: position 105,084 of record JAUMHR010000024.1, read on the forward strand.
TATTTTAGATAACATTTATTTAATTTGAAGTAATTTTTAATGGTTTTGGTTAACTATTATAACCTAGATAATATTATTAGCTTTTATTAATAGTTTCTGTTTTGATTTGAAATAAAATGTTGATAATTTTGTTCTTTGTTTTTGTCATTTTTGTTAGTATTGTTATTTTATCACATTACTTATTTTCTTTCAGCTAGTTGGCAAGGCAAAATAAATTAATTTAATTAATAAATAAGATATATAAACATTTAAAAAGAAATGGAATATAGAAAATGACAAAAATACACAACAAAATTGTTAAGACTTTAATAAAAATGAAAATGAAAAAGTAAATGATTGAACTGTTAATAAAAGCTACTGTGTCTCATTGGTTCTGAACCTGTGTGTGTGTGTGTGTGTGTGTGTGTGTGTGTGATCAGGATAACGGCCGGATTGGAGATGAGTTCATGCGACAGATCCAGTCCATCGCTGCTTACACGCCGTATATGACCTGTCCTGGAAACCACGAGTGGGCTTAGTAAGTGTGTTTAATCTGCATCAGGTCACAGAAATCCAGTAGAAAAACCTCTGGAACAAAAGAATCCGTTCCACAGCGGAGATTCAGAACATTTTAATCGTGTGTCTGGATTTGCTCAGCATCTAAACAACATCAGCAGAGCCAGAGAACTCAGAGAAACAGCGAAGAACCAAAAGAAAAATACTGTTATTATATTTTGCATGGACTAAACATGTTTTAATTGCTTTGGGTCGTTATTATGTAACATAATAAGCTTTCCCCCGGTGGTGTTAATTCATCAGAATGCAGTCACGATCTCTAGACTGTTATTTCATGGAAAAAAAACAAAACCATATTGTATCAGCAACTTTTTAATAATAGGTGAATGTGTAAGAAAAAATATTGAATGTTAGTGTATTTTCACTACGTTTACTTGTTTATTATTAATTCAAAAATTTAAAGTTCTTTAAAATTTCTAATTATATATGAACTATTTAAAAATTATTATAATTTTTTTATACATTTGTTACATTTTATTTGAATATATCACTGCATTAAATGTATTTGAATGTATAATCTGAGAATTAATGGCATAAATAAATTATTTACTTAAATTAATAAATAATTAATTAATAATTCTTGATTGAGTAATAAAAACTCAAATTTATGAAACTTACATATTCTAATAAAACTAAATAAAATAATAGATGGTACACTGAAAGGTTTCAAACTAAATAATTCATACCCGGGTATCTCTTCAAAAATGTTTGTAAAAAATCAGCAAAAATGAATTATGTGTATTTTTAGGGTCTTTGCAAATTTTTGTTCCGTTACTAAAAACTGCTAGCCTGGGCCCGCCCATACTTCCTGTCACGCTGCGTTCATTTCACAAGCAAAGTCAGTCTGGCAAAGCTGGTGTTTTAGAGCATTTCCCTTCCCGAACCAATGAGAAACAAGTGTTTTTTTTAGAAATGTTTACATATCTCAGAACAGAAGTGAATGCATTATAAAGATTAAATATTTAAATCTAAAAAATATGAATAAATGAAATAAATTTTCTTTAAATGTAATTAATTCTCTCAGTAGCACATGAACAGGGCAGTAGTTAATAAGAAACGTGTGTGTACGGCTCTCTGCAGTCAGAAGAGAACATCCAGTCCAAGATTTGTCTGATTCTGGGACATCAAATCAAAGCCACATGGATGCTTGACCCTGCGATGATTATGATGTGACGTGAAGTCAGATGTTTTTAGATCAACAGATGCACGTCCGAATGAGATGAGATAATTTTAACCCACAGCTATCTGCAGGAATCTCAGGGTTCAGATCTTCAGGACTAAATGAGGAAAGCGCTGTTGTCATGATGGATCATAGATTTCATATTTGCAAAATCTCTCTATTTCTGGAGATCTCCATTTACTGCAGATGCAGATTGACAGGAGAGAGTTTTGAGAGACAGAATGAGTTTAAGACCAGAACAAATATCCACCAGTGCAGTCAACAAAACACGGCCCCATTACACACACTCACAAAAAAAAGTGTGTGTGTTCATAAATATTTCTACCGCATTAAATTGGAATATTCTATAAAACTTGTTTGTTTTTTTTAAATAAATTAATATTTTTGTATGCTGATTGTTTTTGTAATACAAAATTATTTATTTTTATGTAAATGCTGTTGATTTTGCCACAAATTTAGAATAAACTCACTTCATTTTGGCCAAGAAAGAAAGAAAAACAATGTAAAAATATTCTGATTTAAGAATGTGTATTTATTATCTATAAAATATTTAGTAATTTAGCAGACGCTTCTAATTCACTTTCACATCTTAGTAAGTGTTTCCGCAGTTTTCATGTTTCGGTGAAGTAGTCGACCGCTGGAGGGAAGCACAAACCTCTTGATCCACTGTTTCTGGAGGTCAGGGCTGTTATTTGTATTCGTGTGTTGAAGTATTTAATGGCCTGTTTTCCTAGCCTTGACCTAATGACCCCTGTGAGATCTCAGCAAATCCATTCTAGCACAACGGAAAATCAAAACAACCTATTCTGACCCCGCAGCCTCCTGACCTTTGACCCCACCTTCTGAGGTCACTGACAGTGACCCCACGGCCGTGCCTCATGTTTATGATCCGAGTGAATCGGTGAAATACGAGAGCTTTAGTGGTTTCTGTTTGAAGGCTCGGTGTAGGTCACTAATGGCTGCTGTGGTCTTCAGTCTGTGATTCTCTGTCTGTGTTTGTTTTTCCAGTAACTTCTCCCACTACAGGAGTCGCTTCAGTATGCCGGGACACACGGAGAATCTGTGGTACAGGTACGAGCGCTAAAACCCAAGACAAGCGTCTCCGATCTTGTGTTTTGTTTTCTCTGTTGTTTCCACACATTTTCTGAAAGCGTGTCTCATATCGTCAGAACTCTGCACACAAATCAAAAAACCCTTTCATTCTCCTACAAAATCAAACTTTGCTTTCAAAGCAATGTCATTTCTTCTCAAAATGGTATTTTGTTTAAATGACACACAGGTTCCTCACATGAATAGACATTTATAAGAAGCAGTTGATCACTGATGTGCTGAATGTAAAGCACTATGAGCACTTCATCGTAATGACTTGCTGTAAGCCTTGTCTAGTACATAGCACAGTACATGAGTGCATTGTAAAATATACAAAACACACAAATACACAGTACCAAATATATTTTACCCACAAAAACAATGTATACAGTGTTCCTCTCAACCATAATGTGGTCTACATACAGTATACCTTCAACAGAAGTATTTACTGAATACAGGAAAAACACCCAGCTCTGCTGCTTCCTCTCTTCTGGTTGGGTCTGGCCACAGCTCCTCATCCACATCACAAGCAATGTTTGCTCTGGCCAAGAGATAAACCGCTAAACAACATTTTATAAAGCTCTATTTCTAAATGATGTTTACCCGTGTGATGAGTTGGTATGTAAAGCAGGGCAAGTGACTTTACAATTTTGAATGAGAGTGTGTTCCTCGTGAAAACAACAGATTTTCTACATGAACATTGTGCCAAATACAGAGAATTGTGTGTAGAGTTTGGAAAAAAGTGTGTTTTAAACCTGCAGTTTGAGCGTAAAGCAGGAGTTGAGAAGAATTCAGAAATCTCCCCTTACTCTGGAATGAAATCTAGAAAGATTGTCCATCTTTTATTCTGTAGTTCTTCACATCAGTTCAATTATAATGTCTGAATAAACTCTTAAAGAAAGCTCGATCGGTGGAGGTCAGTCGGTTCAGTGTGTTTGTTATGGTTCTCTGGGAAAACTCAGAATCGTCTCTGAACTGGAACGTCATGATTGAGCGAGCTGTGTTTCTGTGCTCATGGGAGAACGCTGGTGATTCCAGCTCTGCTTTGTTTGTTGGATGATTGTTTTTCCCAGTCTGAAGGAACATTTATCAGTTTTTGAACTAAAGCATGTTTATAACTGCGTGTAGCTGGAATGTCGGACCCGCTCATATCATCTCCTTTTCTACTGAAGTCTATTTCTATCTGGAATACGGCCTGGATCTGCTCTTCAGACAGTTTGAGTGGCTAAAGGCAGATCTACAGGTACACAAATCAACTTTACACCTAAAGTCATTTTCCTAGGTATAGATCAGTTTATTTCTTCATCAGATTTGGAGAATCGGCAGTGGATGCTCTGCAGTAAATGGGTGCCGTCAGAACAAGTGTCCAAACACTCCTCAGCTCGACAGTCCATCAGTTAACCTCTGGAGAAGACAAAAGCTTTAAAGTTTAGAGCGGTTTTGGTTGTAATCGCTGCAGATTTCTCTCCTGATTCAGAACAGAACACTTCTTCACTGGAGGAAGAGTTATTATGGGTTGTTTTAGTTTAAAACGCTTTAATTGGTTTGATCTTGTGTCTTCTCCAGATGTTAACCGATAGATCAGAGTGCTGTGGATTATATCAGACTCTCATTCTGACGGCACCCATTCACATCCATTGATGCAGAGACGTATTTCTCCAGACCTGATGAAGACACACACTCTGATGTGGTTGCATTTTCAGCAGTTAACGTTTTTCTTGGTGAATTATTTATTTTAAGTTTTCCTGCAAAAATACTATTTCCTTGAACACAAATAAGATAAGGTGTTTGAAGAATATATCTTTCATCTAGTTTCTTGTATATAGTTTTAAGCATAAAGCTAAAGTAAGGGCCTAACTCTTGCTGGATATCATTTTGATGCAGTCTTGTGTTTGTCTCGCTCTCGTTGATGAAGGAGGCGAACCGTCCGGAGAACCGAGCTCAGCGGCCGTGGATCATCACGATGGGACACAGACCCATGTACTGCTCCAACGACGACGGAGACGACTGCACACACTTCCAGAGCTACGTATGGCATCTGAAATCCCAGAATCCACCGAGGGATTAATTCAGTGTTGTCTGCGCTCTGACCAGTGTTTCGTCCTGTTTTAGGTCAGACTTGGACGCAATGACACGAAGCCAGCTGCTCCTGGACTCGAGGATTTATTCTATCAGAATGGTAAGAGCTTATTTTAATTTTGCTTCCATATTAAAGATATTTTCATACGAGTAGTGATTTATTCCAAGCCTAAACTGCGTGTGTGTTTCAGGAGTGGATCTGGAGCTCTGGGCTCATGAACACACGTATGAGAGACTCTGGCCTGTGTATGATTACGAGGTAAACACTGAACACTGATGTGAAAGCGCTCTGTGATGTGGAGTACTCAGCAGTGTGTGTGTGTGTGTGTGTGTGTCTCGCAGGTGTTTAACGGGAGCTCTGAAGAGCCGTATGTGAATCCTAAAGCACCCGTGCACATAATCACAGGTTCAGCCGTGAGTATAAGAAACTAGTTGTGTGTAGTTTATTAACAGTACAGACACAACCAGACAGAGGGACATTTTGCAAGTCTTCCAATTTAAAAATGTTAAAAAAAAATCTTGGTTATGTGAATATTAAAGGTATGTTGATTTATTTTAATTATTATTTTGCAACATTATGGAAACATTACTTTTGAATGTTCGTTGTTGTTATTAGTTTTAGAACATTCATTTCTAAACGCCAGATTATTCCCTGTTATCAGGGAAAGAACTACGATCCCATGATGCACTGCAAATTACATCATTGAATCAAGAACATGATGCAGTGCAGACATCTAGTCAGGGAACTCTGAAAGAAAAAAAAAGAACACAGAAATAAAATAGTTGAACTGTTTCAGTTAGTTTTACCTCCTGCACTTAAATAATAAAACCAAAATAATAAAACTGTAAAGTTTAAAAAATAAATGAAAAAGCACCAATCCAAATTAGTAAAACTTTTTTGTAATGTGTAAAAAAAACTGGTTTATTTATGTTGTTTATTAAACCATTAATAAAAAGCTATAATACTATCTTAATGCAAAATACCACAGTAGAGTGCAGAACATCATCTAAATAACCTGAATAATGTTTATTAGTTAGTTTGTTGTCACGTGACCTTGCATTTTACATATAATTTATCATTTAAAAATAACTTCCAGCTCATTCAGCACTGGAAATGGATGGATGGGTTGAGTGCATTGCATTGTGGGTTAGGAGATTTTGTTTGTTTGTTCAGGGCTGTCGAGAGAAACACGACGGCTTCATCCCTAAACCCCGCGACTGGAGCGCCTTCAGAAGCACAGATTACGGATACACACGCATGCGTCTGATCAACAACACACACCTGTACCTGGAGCAGGTGTCTGACGACCAGGTAACACTCCCTGTGTGTGTGTGTGTCTGTTAGTGTGTGTGTGTGTGTGTGTGTGTGTGTGACTGACTCCTGCTGTCTCTGGCTGTGTTCAGTACGGTAGAGTGATCGATCAGATGCTGCTGGTGAAGGAGAAGCACGGAGCAGAGGCCTGGAGCTGAGACACACTTTAATCAAACAAACCAGCTCTTCAGACTTCTGAACTGATCAGATCTGAGCCTGCAGCACAACCTCAAATCCTCTCTCACTGATGTCTGGTTTGTTCGGAGAGGACAAGATCTGTCTGAGACACAACTATTAGACCATCTGGATCTGAGGAGCAGAAACATCTCAGTATTGAGAAAAACACCTTTAAAGTTGTTCAAATGAATTCAAGCAATGAATATTACTGATCAGAAATATAGTTTTGATATATTTACAGTAGGAAATCTACAAAATATCTTTCCTTCATATGCTAATGATTTTTGCCATAAAAGAGAAATGTATATTTTGACTCGTGCAGTATATTGTTGTGTTGAGCTGCTGAAGGGTCAGATATTCCTCACACGGGTTTCTTCCGGATCTTGGTGCTGATCTGAACACGGGTTAAAGTGTCTTCTTTGATTGTACTTGTAAATGATTGTATTTGAATATGGAGATAAATATACTGTACCAAGTGCTGTATCAAATCAGGTTACTTGATTTTTTATTTTTTTAACTCTGAACTCTAGACGTTCCTATTTAGACGGCGTTTTGTCACACACAGTTTGAAACACACTGCTTTCACACACAACATGATTTTACATTTAAAACCATAAACATTGTTTACAAACTTTACTTTATAATGCATTATAAACAGTTATAACGCATTCTAGTTCTGTTATTCAGTCACACATTTAGAAAGAATAATATTCAAACCTTCACATATTAAAATGCATTTACAATTATGTATGAAAAGATAAAATGCATTACAATTTACATTATTTTATTTTATACTTTTATAATGTGTTATACATGTTATCAAAACGACTTCAACATCTAAACTACTGTTATACTGAAATCTTTTAACTTGAGTGACACGTCATGAAACAAATATTTGAAAAGAAACATGTTTTAATATAAACAAAAACAAAATAGCAAACACAAACAACTTTAAAACTAAAATGAAAACAAAGTGTGAAAATATAAATGTATAAATAAAAAAACCAAAACAACACATTAACAAAATGCAAAAGTACAACGCAAAACTGTTATTAATTCCCCCAAAAACTAATTCCCCCCCTAATTCCCCCAAATACCCTATTATACCATACATGTATGGTACAGTGTTTTAGAATATATTTGTGATGTGAAAATATAGAAAATATAGAAAAAAAAGAGTCCCATCTCATTTTGAACGAATGAGTTTGTGCTTTTTTTGTTTATAGCTGCTAATATTTGTTTTGTTGTCTTAGCAAGGACTGATGTGAGCTGTCTTAGAAGTGTGCTGTCTATGTAGTGCACTAGGGTTTGGAACAGAGTGAATATCACATGCTGTGAGCTTGAATAAACTGATTGTGTCAGTAAGCGCTGTCTGTCTGTGTTTTACCGGGGTGTTACACAACAGCACCATTGCTGTGCTTAACTCAGATCAGCAGAGAAGAGGGCTTCATCTGGAGCTGTCCTTCATCCTTCCACCAGCTGTTTCTGTCTAATATCTAAATTAAGAAACATTTAGAGGAAGATGAAGATTGGACTTGTTTCTAAGTGGAATGTATTTGTAGAAAGGGGCATATTTTGTTCAATTCAAATGATTTCTTAAATATTCAACAATCACATCCAAAATGTGTTTTTTTTACACTATATATTATGTATATATAAATACATGCTAGTGCATGTACATATTAAATATGTTTATGTATTTATCATATTTATAATTTAAATGATATAAATCTATGCCTGTAAATACATCTTTGTGTATACGTCATAAATGTGCACAGTTCACAAAAATATCATGTAAACAACAACTTTTGGCAGCACTACATTTTTTTAATTGGTCTTAAAAGCTGCAGAAAGTCTTTTTTAGTGAACACTTATTTCTGTATTGTGAGAGATACATGCAGGGTGATGGAAGGTAATCAGACCACAGCATGTGCTGCTGCTCTCGTGTGTCTCACTCGTACCCCTTCTGTGTGCTGCATCACTGATGAACAGAGGAAGAACTCCACCAGACTAGAGCATCATCCGATCCATCCGTGGATTGATTGTAGTGGAAACCCATGTCTTTTAGTCTTGGCTACAATTATAGTTTATTTTTGTATTGTCTGTTTTTTTTTATATGTGTTTTTATTACTTTTTTCTCTAAATATATCTATAAAGCTTTTATTAATTTTATTTCTGTTGTAGTTATTTTTGTACACCAAGTTTATTTCAGTTCTTGTTTATAGTAACGCTACAGTTCAAGTAACTTTTATTTATTTTTGTTTTTCTATTGCAATTTTGACTTTTTTTGTCAATAATTCAAAATTT
>JAUMHR010000024.1:113882-130003 GCA_032361145.1 Enteromius fasciolatus
TAGAGCAGTGAAGGGGTGTTTCTCCGATCACGAATGCAGACGTGGTGTTATGTTTACGAGGCGTGATGCAGCACCACCAGAACTAAGTCATGATCATCAGTAATTATGTCTCCACTGGATCAACAAATGCATCACTTGTAATGTATTGTGTATTGTTTTGGTATAAAATTCTTACATTTGGAAAATATTAAATTTACGTCAGACTCTTTGAGAGCTGACAAAGAGCTGGTAGTGTTTCATCACCTACAATCGACTAATAAATATCATATACTGATATAATGTTAATTATTCCTTGAGGAAGCTATGTTTAGAAACAGAACAAATAAGTGTTTGCAATAATCAAGATCTTCATGGCTTCATGGGAAAGATCAGCGCTGTAAACGACTGGCTCTACATCTAATGATCCCAATATATTTTATGAGTTTCTGGCCCTTAAAGATTGAGCAACAGTGAGCAGCTGTGATTTTATGGGCTCTGATATTGAAGAGACACAGGCGGTGAGTGAATCAGAATGACCTTTGACCTCCATCTCACACTCTTCGCATGCATTTACAGTTCAGATAGATCAGACATCTGAAGGAACATTCATGTGGATCTTTTCTTCATTGTTTATTCATTTGTATTCACTAAATGGCTTTCCGGGGCATTTATGATGAAGATGTTGGCAGCAAAGAGAGAATGTGAAAGTCTGTATAAACAGAGTATGGGTGATGTAAGACGCACAGATGTGCTCTCCTCGAATCCACCTCTGAATACTCCTCGCTGCCCATAAATGGAGATGCAATGTGAGACGCATCGGAAACGACCGGCTGCTGCGGCACCTTCCCTTGATTCTTCATTCAGAAGATGTTTTTGAGATCCTGTGGGACAGACACATTCCCTTCCTATGATCGGAACGAAGCGCAAGCCGCACCAGAAAAACCCAAACGAACATTCTCTGATGCTGTGTGTGTTTTCATTCCAGCGACTCTGAGCTAAACCCAAACTCAGCATCTGTCTGTAGAAAACCACATAGACTCTATAGAGCTGGTGATATTTGTCCTGACTCATGAGTCACTTAAATTAGTATGTACTGAGTTTCTAGCAGCTGCCTGTTCAAATGACTTGGAGCTGTGTGATACGACCAAATGGGAACACATAAGGAACACTATCACAACGCCTGAACTTAGAGACATTATTATTGTAAATCGAAGCCCTTCTCAACATTGTCAGTTAAATAGTTACATTTGGAAAATATTACATTTACGTCAGACTCTTTCACTTTAGACAACCAGTTATATTCTTATTGATGCTTAGGCAGATTTTCTATTTATGAATGAATTTATAAATACTTAATTAATACTTTTTGTAAGTTGCTTACTCTTGCTTTAGACAAATCTCTTAATCAGACAAAAATAATCTCTTACTGGAATAAAACAGACCAATGTTTAATTCTCTTAACTTAATAAAACCAACAACTTTTAAGACTCCAAACTAAACAAAATTAACCAACATTTAATTATCTTAACTGGACCTGTATTTGAATCTACAAAACAAAACCAACCGATATTAAACTTTCTTAACAGAACAAAACTGCCGATATTTAAATCTCGCAAAATGAAAAAAGACGATATTTAACTTTTTTAATAGAACAAAATTGACTATATTCAAATTTCTTAAGTAAAGAAAATCAACCGATATTTACCGTTCTTACTAGAACAAAACTGACCTACATTTAAATATTTTAATAGAGAAACAAAACTGTATTTAAATCTCTGAATCATATAAAACCAACCGATATTTAAATTTCTTAGTCTTAAAAAAACGATACTAGATTTTAAGATTGTCATCATAACAGTGTGATTTTCTGTAAAGCTGTGCAACACAAATACACTTGACTTGACTTGACCTGCTCAGCCTCATTAATCTCCATCTCTCAAAGCTGCTGTTGTTCATCTGACAGTTTTATTCCCGATCCCTCAGCACTGTTTGGAAAGCATCACCGGGACTAAACCCTGAGTATCATGTTCGTCATCCACAAGCATGAAGCAGTCTGCATCATTGTTGAAGCTCTCTTTCCTGGAAGGTCAAGCGGCGTCTCAGAGAGGAGCATAAGCATGTGTTCCCTGAAGACATGTGCTCCTTCACCCCGTTATCTTCATACATCATATGAGGAGGAGCCCAGACTGAGCCCTAAGGACACGGCGAGGCAAAGAGACCAAATGACGACTTCTACAGCCTCAGCTCTTTACTGAAGTGATGGATGATCCCCAGCACGTTCAGATGAACAGCTAGTAACTGCTCGTCCGTATACACTTCACCTCCGTACCAGCAGAGATGCTGCTTTTGAACTGAACACTGATAACATGCTGAAGCTTTAGCTCGGAGGACACGGTGTCTGTGGTCTGCAACAAGAATATCAGACTCGCCTGACCACAGAACAATCTTCCACTTTGAAACAGTCCGTCTTAAATGAGTCTAGAAGCACAGGACACGAAGGCTCTTCTGGATCATCTTTCCTAAATTTCTTGCCCCCGTGCCAACTTCTCTGAGACCCGTAGCAGGCCTCAAATGTGAAGTAAGCTCATTTAGTGGAAAAAAGTGCACAATTTCTAAACATTTGTTATATTCTTCATGTCACACTGTCTTTTAGTTCTCATTTTATAAACAATTAAAAAACAACAACCAAAAAATAGTGTGTGTTTTTATTTTAGTTTCAGTTGTAGTCACCTAAAATAACCCTGGAGAGCAGATTGATGCAAGTCTCAAGCGTTTGTTATCTAGTGCATTTCCTTTTGCTCAGTGAAAGCTGAGAGTTTGACAGATCAGTGAATGACAGAGAGCTTGTTAGGACTCAAGTGTTTGGATCAGTCGGACAGTGTTTATCAGATCACATCATCTAAACTATAGTTACCGAATATTTTCCAAAGAAATGAGGATCAGTGCCAATGTGAATTCAAGGAAATAAGTGTCTCAGTTTATCAGTGTGAGGGAGGATCTAGATCTGAGTTCAGAGGAACTCAGTGTTTGTTGGCGCTTGACAGCAGTGCCAGTGGCAAAACCCAGAACCCATGCCACTGACTCATCATTGATTAGAAAGTTCCAGGCCTGAAGCTACAGATCCTCAGGTCCACACGCATCCGATCTGAGGGAGTGAAGAAACCAGGTGAAAGTTTCAGTGACGCAGTCTATAAAGCCTGCTTGATAGATGTAGAGATTCAAATCACTTGGCAAATACAAACCAGAGTAAAAAAAAGGTGTTATATAACAGATGGGTGCCGCAAACCATTTGAGAAGTAAAAAAACTCTTAAAAGTATTCAACTTCACCGAGCAGATCACCGAACAATGAAGATCTGCTGTAAACGTGCTCTGGCCATCCAAGATCAGGATCTCCATCACAGCACTCCAGCCCATCAGTTACCAGCTCGAGAAGATAAAAAAGCTTTAAAGTTTAGAGCTGTTTGCTTGATTGGTTCAGATTTCTCTCCTGACTCAGATCAGAACACTTGCGTTATTATAGATCATAGACTCATATTTGAGTTAAAATCATCTTAACACTGGATTAGTTTGATCTTGTGTCTTCTCCAGATGTTCACTGATGGACTGTGGATTATTCTGATGTTTTTATCAGACTCTTATTCTGACGGCACCCATTCACATACCTTACTGAGACACTGATGCAGAGACATATTTCCCCAGATGAAGACACGCACTCCTCCTGATGACCTGAGGGTGAGTAACCCAGCAAATGAAATGATTTTTTTTTCAACAATTCCTTACAAAGTGTAAATAAATCCTGCCTAGACCACAGACACTCTTCCACGGGCGCTGAGGAGTTGAATCTTGTGAATCTTGTGGTTTGTTCTCTGCAGATGTCTAATGATCCAATGGTTTCTGGAGCTCCGTATGTTCACTTTCCTTCATCTTCATCTTCTACTAGTTAATCTGACCTACTTCTGTCACAATTACAATTGTAATTCATCAACATGAGCTCATTTCCTATGAGAAACGAAGAGTAGAGTGTTTCTCAGGATAGTTTCAACTATCGATATAACCGTGTGACTGTCATTAGATCATGAAATATAACAGCTCTGCATCTAATCAGGAGCAACAAACATCACTTCATTCTTTCTCTGCTTTGCTGTTTTCTATTGAATGACATTCTGACCTTTTGTGGTCACAAAACAGAAATTGCATGCACTGAAAAACGTCCACTATTTTCTGTGTGTATTTGATGAGGAGATGCAGTGCAGAGATGATGGAGCGTGTGTCTGCTGACGGTCTGTTTGTGTTGAACTCCAGCGAGTGATATTATACAGGCGTTCAGTGACACACATATCACTGGAAACACTGACATCAGGCCGGTTCTGTCCAGCCTTCAGAAGGCTTTGTGCAGCCCACATGTGAGCGTCAGCGGGCCTGTGCAATCACACCGCTCGTTTTATAAGCCATGACTGCATCACTATAATATTTGATATGTTTCCTGGGCGTTTGCATAGTTACACACACACACACACACCAGAGAACAAATCTTAAAGAACGAACACATTCTCATGACTCCTTACGATGCACTCAGTCACAAAAGAATACATTTGACCGATGTGAGGAATAAATATGTGATAAACAGGAAATACCATAACGTCTAAATTGAAACATTTGAAGTCCTAATGGAATGCTAATGGAATTTCTGTCATAACAAATGATTGAGAGATCAAGCTCCTGCTGCCGGAGCTGACAGTCCTTTATTTAATAAGAAATGAACGAAAGTAAAGACATTTATAATGTCACAGACGTTTCTCTTTCCAATAAATGCTGTTATTTTAGACTGTATTTATCTCATGGTTTCAACAATGATTATAATCAGAAATGTTTCTGGATCAGCAAATACTACAATCATTTGTGAGGGATAATGTGACACTGAAGACTGGAGTAGCCGTATTATGCTGAAAATTCAGCTGAACACAGAAATCAACTACAGTTTTAAAGATATTCACATGATTTTACAGTATTTTTTTTAATTTAAGCGAACCTTAAACCTTTTAACTGTAATGTGTGAGATATATAAAGGTAATTTCTGGCGCGCGCGTGTGAGTGTGCGCGCGCAGCAGGTTATTGGCTGATGAAAAGTTTGCTTTGAGGAATGCGCAGTTTTTTCTGATGTTGAATACGCGCGTCCTGCTGAACGCTGATTGGTCGAGAGAGCCGCTGAAGAATGTGTGAAATGACTTAAATAGCGCTGAGTCTCATGCGCACAGAAGAGCAGACCATCACACACACACAGAGTCAAAGACACAAGGCACTTTCAGCAAAGCGTCTCCACTATAAGAGTGTGTCTTCAGGTGAGTGCTTGTCTTCAGACACGGGTTTTCTGGTGCAGCTGCAGACGGATGTGTGATGAGATGTTTGTTATTTCAGGGGAATCATGATTCTGAGAGGACTCGTTCTGTGCCTCTTGCTGTGGAGCTCCGTGAGCAGCAGACGCATAGGTGAGGAGAAACTTTGATTGATTAGGGTTTTCTCAGAGGCTTCACCATCTGGGGATGTTTTTAAGTCTAGATTGAAATCGTGCCTATTTAGTGAGTTTGAATTCTGTTGCCAAATACAAACAGAATGCTGCTGATAGGCTGAAGTTGACTTTGTCAGGCATATGATACGCACGTGTGTAATACGCTTTTTCGGGTGCATGTGATAATGCATCAACCTCACAGCTCTAGTCCTAGCCATTGCGTATCATACGCACGCCAAAGGCGCTTTCTGCGTTTAAACTGTAGCAAGAGTTTAAGTTTCGATACGGCGTACTGACGCGCACTTTCATGAGATCGGGTCGGATGTGTTCGCGCTCACATTCGCGTTTTCTCTCGAACCCGCAGAAATGCCGGATGATGACACCGTGTTTGACCTGTTCGAGCTCACTAATATCCACAAGAAACATCACGGGGTGAGTTTAGTGAAGGGACCCGATGCAAACAGCCCCGCGTACAAGATCCTGAACCCGAGCCTGATCCCCTCAGTGCCCGAGCTCTCCTTCAGGGACCTGATCTACTCCATCCAGAGCGAGAGGGGCTTCATCTTCACAGCCAACCTCAAGCAAGCCAAGCGCACCAGGGGCAGCCTGGTCTCCGTGGAGAGGGCAGACGGCACCGGATCCGTCTTCGAGATCATCTCCAACGGGAAAGCCAACACCGTGGATCTGGTGTACTGGACCGCGAGCGGACAGCACGTGGTGTCCATCGATGACGTGGACGTGGCGAACGGACACTGGAAGAACATCACGGTGTTTGTGCAGGAGGATCGCGCTCAGGTTCATGTGGGCTGCGAGGAGATCAACACTCAAGAACTCGACGCACCTATCCAGCAGATCCTGAATCAGGAGAGCGCGGACATCGGGAGTCTGAGGATCGCCAAAGGAGCCGCCAAATCCGATCGTTTCATGGTAAGAATCTGGGTTCTGTTTATGTTTGATATTTGACTGATTGTACTCATCTGTGATATTGTTGCATTTCTATCTGATGCATGTTTCTTCCTGTAATGAAACGCGTAAAGACGCGGTTATTGCGCGCAAAGCGCTTGGCCTTCAGCGTGTGTTTTTGTTTTACAGTCTCCGTCAGAATGTTCCATGTAATAGTAGCTGTTGGAACTGTATTCAAATGTTTCTGCCAGTCTCGGTTTTTGACCATTATCCCGTTTTCCAGGGAGTTCTCCAGAACGTGCGGTTTGTTTTCGGAACGACGCTGGACGCGATTTTACGCAACAAAGGATGCGAGAGCTGTGAGTGCTTTATAGAGCATTACTCTTTCTATTCTTAAATGCTGAAAAAATCAAATGTAATTAAATAAATATAGCATGTGTGTGACCAAAACATCATTCAAAGCTGAATAAATCATCTCTGCACTGATGTCTGGTCTGTTAGGAGAGGACAAGATCTGTCTGAGATACTACTATTAGAAAATCTGGAGTCTGTGGGAGCAAAAAAATTTAATATTGAGTAAACTGTTCAAATGAATTTCTTAGCAATGCATATTACTAATCAAAAAGTTTTCAAAATGTACAAAATATCTTAACAAAACATGATCTTCACTAAATATCTTAATGATATTTAGTGAAGGATGAAAGAAAATGGATCACTTTGACCCATGCAGTGTATTGTTGTCTATTTCCACAAATATCCCTGTGCTCTTATGACTGCTTCTGTGCTCCAGAGACACACACATATATAAAGCAGGGATGTTATATTAAAGCTCATGTGTTGTCAACACAGCAGCCTTCATCACTGATGTCATGACCCTGGAAAACCCCATGAACGGATCCAGCCCGGCCATCCGCACTGATTACACCGGACACAAGTCTAAAGGTCAGATGATCATTGTGCTTGTAATGTGTCTGGGGTCTCATCATGAACTCGTGAAGTTAACATCACGATCCCGTTTCTCTTCAGATCTGCAGGACATCTGCGGTTTCTCCTGCGATGATCTGTCCAGCATGTTTAAGGAGCTCAAGGGACTCGGCATGGTGGTGAAGCAATTGTCAAACGAGCTCCGCCAAGTGGTGAGGATCAAAATCAGCTGTCTGTCTGATGTTCATGTGTCTCTCCACCCTTTGTCTCTGATTCCAAACAGTTGTTCCTCAGCCACTTCCCAAGTTGCTTCTAATGACAGTTCCTCTGTTCTTCTTCTGGCTCTTAGACAGCAGACAACAACTTAATAATGACTCAGATTAAAATCCACGAAGGAGTCTGTCTGCACAACGGCATCGTTTACAGAGACAAAGACGAGTGGACGGTGGACAGCTGCACACACTGCACTTGTCAGGTAAAAAGTGTGCTTTTGACTTCATGTGTACTAGTCAGTATTAGTTCTGTGTGGATAGCTGCTGGTTAAGTTAGTCCAATCCATCCCGCGTCTCTGTTTCGCTGCACACATGCATCTAAATGGCCGGAGTTCAGGAATGTTTTAATTGGTGAGTGATACCCGCTGTCTCTGGTTCCGGTGAGACCAGCTCCTGCGTGTGTGTTAGTGTGTGTGTGTGCGGTTGAAGCCGCTGACTCAGTATGTCTTCTCCACCCTCGCGCTGGCCACATTAAAACACTTTGTTAGTCCGGTCAGATGTATTCCCCTGCTGCCCACTCAGAGTTTATATCACCGCAAGATTTTCCTGCCAAAGCCAAGGGTCACTTTTTATTGCCAGCAGAGAGGCGTTTATTTCTCATCCATTATGTGCAGCTGTTGGGATCGTGCGATTGAACTGGCTTCACATATTTTATTCGCAGAACTCCGCCACTGTGTGCCGTGAAATCTCCTGTCCTCTCATGCCCTGCGCCAACGCCACCGTCCCCGACGGCGAATGCTGCCCGCGCTGTGGAACACGTAAGCCATGTTTCACAATTCATTATGTAGGGCATCGTTCATATGATCTCTGGCCACATTTAGAGATAGGTGACGGCTGATGGCAAAATCAATCACAATGAGCACATTTTCAAAAATGTGTTGTTTGCACATACTGCATTAAAAGGCTTTCAAAATGACGTGCAGTTGGTTGGGATTGAACAAAATGGACAAGGAGACAAAATGTTTAAGACAAAAAGCCAATTTCGAGATAAATCTAATTAAAGGTTCCAAATATAGATAATTTTAGACATTGAATTACCCTTTGGAGCACTGGGATTTCTAGACTAGGGCTTAATGCACTCATTTTTGTGAAAACCTCAAAATTAACATTTTTTCTGATCGTCTTCTTCAAGCGAATGATGCTGGTGTTGACGGCTGGTCACCCTGGTCCGAATGGACGCACTGTTCGGTGACCTGCGGCAGAGGTATTCAGCAGCGTGGACGCTCCTGCGACCGAATCAACAGCAACTGCGATGGCACGTCTGTCCAGACGAGAGATTGTTACACGCAAGAATGCGACAAACGCTGTAAGTTCAACTACATCTGCTGCTAGCATCATATTTGGATCCCCATGCACCGGGTAAATGCTTATTTCTGTCTTCATGCAGTCAAGCAGGACGGTGGATGGAGCCATTGGTCCCCCTGGTCTTCTTGCTCGGTGACGTGTGGGGAAGGGGTCATCACTCGCATCCGGTTGTGCAACTCCCCTACGCCTCAGATGGGCGGGAAAGACTGCGAGGGAGACGGTCGTCAGACTGAACCATGCCAGAAGGCCCCATGCCCAGGTGAGTGTTTGCACCTGTTAAAGTGTTTGCAGAATATAAGCTGAAAACCCCAATGACCCTGCGTTTCTCTGTGTCTCAGTGAATGGAGGTTGGGGACCCTGGTCACCCTGGGACTCTTGCTCCATCACGTGCGGTGGAGGACTGCAGCGCAGACACAGACTGTGTGACAGTCCCGCTCCCAAATATGGTGGAAAGGAATGTATGGGTGACTCCAAAGGCACCCGTTTGTGCAACGCCCAGTCGTGTCCAGTTGGTAAGACATGACATGCTTCATTAGCTGGGTTTCCATCCAAAACAGCCAATTTCACTTAGGCGAAAAAAAATTGGAATGTCGCATACAAAATTTGCGAAGAAATAGTTTTTTACTCCCTGATTAACTGGCCCTATCACTAAGAAAAGCAGGAGAGAAATCATGTGACTTCATGTGAAGCATGCATTTTAAATCAAAATATGGCATTTCCGTCACTCATTTTTGATAGGATACTCCAAGCAAAATGTGCATAAAAACAGGCTGATAGAAAGGAAACAGCTATTAATAAGGATCAAGATGGTTCTTCTCATAGGATATCAAAACAAGTTCTGTACTGTCATGAACAGATGGATGCCTGTCTAACCCGTGCTTCGCTGGCACCAAATGCACCAGTTTCCCCGACGGTTCCTGGAAGTGCGGCGAGTGTCCGGTGGGATATAACGGGGATGGAGTCCACTGTCAAGACATTGATGAGGTGAGGCACCACACTAATGAGATACATACCTATCTCATAGACTGCTATCATCTCTAAATGACGATACTGGTGTTATATAAATCTAAATATTCTTAATTTTGGCATCTGCAGTGCAAAGAAGTTCCTGATGCTTGTTTTGTGCTCAATGGAGTCCATCAGTGTGTGAACACAGAACCAGGCTACAACTGCCTGCCCTGCCCTCCACGCTACTCTGGACAGCAGCCCTTCGGCAGGGGAACGGAGCAGGCCATTGCCAACAAACAGGTTAGACTAGTCTAAAGAACGGTGTTAATGATGGGGAGGGCCAGTACTTTCTCCAACCATGAAGTGCTAACCAACATTAAATCAACCTATTTGCAGATCTGCACACCTAGAAACCCATGTGAGGACGGCAGCCATGACTGCAATAAGAACGCCAACTGCATCTACCTGGGCATCTTCTCCGACATCATGTACCGCTGCGAGTGTAAACCAGGCTACGCTGGGAACGGTCATATATGTGGAGGGGACTCTGACCTTGACGGCTGGCCAAACACAGACCTCCACTGTGTGGAAAACGCCACCTACCACTGCAAGAAGGTATGTGACCATTTCCTCACCGTATCCAATTATACAAGGTTACAGAATCTTCATCAAAACATGTCATTTTTAGGACAACTGCCCTGATCTTCCCAACTCTGGTCAAGAAGACTATGACAAAGATGGAATTGGAGATGCTTGTGACAATGATGATGACAATGATGGGATCCCTGATGACGGGGTAAGTCGTAAACACATTGTCCTTCTGCAAGAGATTTTAGAAATGACTGTCATAGCATGCTACTGACTAAAAAAGAAAGAATTCAGAAGTCAGAAAGAGCTTTATTGCAGAGTATGTTTGTGGATACAAGGAAGATGTTTTAATGTCACAAGCTTCCCGTACACAGAGACAACAACAACAACAACAACACAGACAAAAAAAGTAAAATGAGAATTAAAATGCACACGTGTAAATATAAATAAACCATAGAAAAATTAGTGTAAATATTAAACAAATGGTATGTGGGTAGTTGACATATGAATGTGTCCTGTGGTGCAACTGCGACATAAAAATATTAAAAAAAAAAGTCTACCTATTGTGTGTACATGTGTGCTATAGAATAGGAATAGAATATGATATAGGGATGTATTTGGATGTAGGGTGGTTACAAATAAATATAATGTTCTTGAAAAAAGAACAGAGTGAACAAAAGAGAGAGAGGAACTTTGCCAGTAGCAAATAAATAAAGCATTTACGATGGCTTCCATCCAGCCCTTCTGGATCGTTTGGTTTGACATCCATAATTCAAATCGTACACTTGGAAAAAATTTGACTGGGCAAACAAACAGTCAGAGTCTTGCAGCCAAACGGTGCATTCCAGCACAGCTGCGTCCCAAACCGTCACGTCCATGGCATATCGCTTCTGACATTAATTTTGTTTAGTGCTTCTCTAAGATGTGTGCGTGTATATAGAAATTTCAGTCTGCGAGGTAAAGAGCATCTCCAGATGTTTTCTGTCTTTCTAGTTTCATCACTGACTTGGCTGGATGTTCTTGTTTTGAAACAGGACAATTGCCCGTTCACCTTTAACCCAAGACAGTATGACCACGACCGTGATCAAGTTGGTGACCGATGCGATAATTGTCCATACGACAGTAATCCAGAACAGACTGACACCGACAACAACGGCGAGGGTGATGCGTGTGCCATCGACATTGATGGTGATGGTAAGTCTTTCATCATGTATCCTAACCAACACAAACACACAAACCATAATAAGTACAGAGAACTGGTGTAACACTGGAATTTACTTGTCCAGGCATCCTGAATGAGAAGGACAACTGCCCATATGTGTACAACACTGACCAGAGAGACAGTGACGGAGACGGAGTGGGTGACCACTGTGACAACTGCCCATTGGAGCACAACCCTGACCAGGTGAGATGAACTTGCTGTTTTATGAAAACCTGAGTGTGCAACTATGAACAGCAGAGGATGAAGGCTTTGCAATAATCCATGTGATGTCACAGATCGACTCTGACTCTGACAACATTGGAGACAAGTGTGACAACAACCAGGACATCGATGAGGATGGCCATCAGAACAACCTTGACAACTGTCCCTACATCCCCAACGCCAACCAGGTCGACCACGACAAGGACGGCAAAGGAGATGCCTGCGATCACGACGATGACAATGATGGAATTCCTGACGACAAAGACAACTGCCGACTCGCCTTCAACCCTGATCAACTGGATTCGGATGGTGAGTCCAGTGCTTCAGCGCTGATTTTAGTCCATTTTATGTGAAATTTTATTTGTGCAATTGTTAACTTCCACGTGCTGAATTTCTGTCTCTTTTCTCGTGTCCAGGAGACGGACGAGGTGACATTTGCAAGGACGACTTTGACGTTGATAACATACCAGATATTTACGACGTTTGCCCAGAAAACTTTGGCATCAGTGAAACAGACTTCCGCAGGTTCCAAATGGTCCCTCTCGATCCCACTGGAACTTCCCAAATCGACCCCAACTGGGTCGTCCGTCACCAGGGTAAAGAACTTCTGCAGACTGTCAACTGTGATCCTGGCATTGCTGTTGGTAAGTAGTTGAGAGATACCAGCACATGATAAATACATTCATCTATGTCCAAATGTTAATCTTCTTATTGTTTTCCCTCAGGTTATGATGAGTTCAATGCCGTGGACTTTAGCGGCACGTTCTTCATCAACACAGACCGTGACGATGACTACGCCGGATTTGTGTTTGGTTACCAATCCAGCTCACGTTTCTATGTGGTGATGTGGAAACAGATCACACAGACGTACTGGTCTCATACACCTACTAAAGCACAGGGTTACTCTGGACTGTCCATTAAAGTAGTGAACTCAACCACAGGACCGGGCGAACACCTCAGGAATGCTTTGTGGCACACTGGAGACACAGAGGGACAAGTACGTATTGTTCTCAAGCTGTCATGAGAATATTTAATTGAGTTTGGTGTTTAAAATGTTCTGCTCACCTTATTTTGTACCGTTTGCAGGTGCGTACCTTGTGGCATGATCCCAAGAACATTGGCTGGAAGGATTATACTGCCTACAGATGGCACCTGATCCACAGACCCAAAACCGGACACATCAGGTAAGTGTGGAAGCCAATTTAGATCAGGAGTGCCCAATCCCATTCCTGGAGCTCTAATTTTATCAGTTAAGCTCGGGTCCTCTTCAAATACAACTGAACCAGCTATTTAAGAGCTTGACGACCACTTGATAATTGCACACAGGTGTGACGGAGCAAGGTTGGAACTGAACTCTGCAAGTAGATGGATCTCCAGGAACAGCGTTGGGCATCCTTAATTTAGATGGGTTAGGGGTGTCCAAACTCTGTCCTGGAGGGCCAGGCATTAGACAGAGATTAGCTCCAACACTTTGCAGGACACCGGCCTTCCAGGACCGGGTTTGGGTATCCCTGACGTCTTTAACCATTTTGGACTTTGCAGCTTCACTCACTCCTATACGTTTGATTGATTTTTAGAGTCATTATGTATGAGGGTAAGAAAGTCTTGGCTGATTCAGGAAGCATCTATGACAAGACATATGCTGGAGGAAGACTCGGCCTCTTTGTCTTCTCTCAAGAGATGGTTTACTTCTCAGACCTCAAATACGAATGCCGAGGTAACACGTTTGAACAATATTTCTCTCTATAGTTCTGTTTATGTTCTGGAGAGCTCACAAGTGTTTGTTTGACTCTCTTGCAGATGCATCTTAACGGCCCCATCAGCGTTTCCCTTTAGGATGTGCCCGTTATCTGTTTTTTTCTGTCAGTTTAAATGTGTTCTGTGTTATAAACCCTTCTGTGGTGGGATCAAGGATCAAAACGTGGAGGCCAAAAACTTTCTATCTAAATGAGGACCACAGGAGCAGGTCAAGCATGAAGACCCATCAATATTTTCATCTCATTGATCTCCTCCACTCTCAGCTTGTTTCTTATGCAGTTGGTGAAGAAAAGTTCCACTTCGGATTTGCTGTGGACTATGATCATGATAAAGGAGCCACTTATGAACTGAAGAAGAAGCTTCCCTTGATTCTGATGGGTTTGAGGTCCCACAGGAGGAACTGTTTAGGAGCGACGCGCTGGACGGACTGTCTGTTTGACTTTGTGAAAGCGTGTTCTTTAGCATGGATGATTCCCATTGAGACATCCAGATCTTCAGGACTCATTGATTCAGGCTTGTTTTTACATAAGTTATGAGTTACCCCCCCATAATCAGCAGTCTTGCTTTTGATCATAAATGTTGACAATCCAAGAGTCTTGACTTCACTGTTTATAGAGTGGAGTGCTTCTCAGGGCTAGAAGGACCTCTGTGATTTGCCACTCAAGGAGGAAGTTCATGTCTTAGATTAATACACAGATGTCCTGATGAGCTTTTATAATCATTCACAGACTCAACAGTTTTGTGGCTATAAACAAGCAAAAATGAAAAAGGAAGTTGATATGTTACAGAGGCGCACTTGTTTAATTTATTTATTGTGTTGAGAGGAGCTGGATGCATAAGAACTCATCTCAGTGCCACATATTACTGAAACAAACAAAGAGAACAACTGGAGCATTCCCTTCCGTCCGAGAGGAACAGACTGGGGTGAATGAATGGTGAACGAAATATGATGTAAACATACAAATATTACCTCAATGTTGTATAATTGAGCTCAACAAAAATTGCAAATTATATTTGTTCCATTTATAATTCAGTTCTGTTTTGTTTTAGAGCTACTGTACGTAGTAAAACATAAATTCTGTAAATAATAAAAGAAAAAAAAATACTTTTTTTATGAGGCCCCAGTAGAAAGTTGTTAATATAAATAGTTAGTGCCTAATTAATGAATTATGTCTTTTTAAAAAAAAAAAAATAAGTTATTGGTAAAGTTGTTTTTTTCAGTTTTAATGTGTAGATATATGCTATTTAATATAATTTATGAGGAACTGTAACCTGACATTGGAAGTGTTTGTATAAACTGTTTGCACACTGATGAGGATTTTCTTCGTTTTTTTGTTCGTATGCTTGAGTGGCAGTATTGTTACTAGTTTTACACAGTAATGTTGTTTAATTATTATCAATCCTTTTGTAAAATCAAAGAACAATAAATAATTTTGAGTAAAAAATGACAAACAAGTGTTTTTGCTTTTAGTAGCTCCACAATCTCCTTAAATGACGTCTTTTGACCTGCACTGTGCTCAGCTGGCCTGATTTCCAAAAAAAGTTTACACTATAAATCTCAGTCCATAAATAAGAAGCTGTCTCAAGTAGACATTTTAATTGTGCAGTCTGTGTCTGTGGTTTGGTTCATGGTTAAAATGACTCACGGTCACTGCTACAATAAAAGCTAATTTGGTCAAAAGAGCATTTAAAAAACCCTGTATTTTCTCACGTTCTTTCACATGAAATCCAGGATCTTTTATCAGCAAACACTGGGCTCACTTTCAAGGTCAGGAATGATGGGAATGTTGGAGTCGCAGTAACACGTCCAAATGAACGTGACACCATATTCACAGAACGCTCGTTTAGAACGATTAGAAACCATGCCATGCTTTACACTCAATAATCTACGGTTTCTGAAGACAATCTGAGCTGTTTTGCTTCAGCTCTGCGTACTGATTTACAACACTACTGTTCAAAAACCTGGGGTCAGTATGACTTTTTTTTTATATTTTTGAAAGAAAACTCTTCTGTTCAACAAAGATGCATTTATTCTATCAAAAAAAAACAGTAAAACTGACAGTAAAATATTATAATTTCTAACAGATGTTTTCTATATGAATCTGTGTTAAAGTGTAATGTATTCCTGTGATGTTCAGCTGCGTCACATGATCCTGAAATCATACTAATATTCTATTTTCCTGCTCAAGAAGTCATACATTTTATTTTTCAGGATGCTTTGAAGAACAAAAAATTAGGTTTTTGTTTTTATTTAAATAGAACTCGTGTACATATGATAAACCATGTACATATGATCATCTGATCGTGGTTGTATCTCTTTATCAGTGCTATTGGACCTTGGCGTTGTGTTCCACACTATCAACCACAACATTCTCTTGAATCAACTACAAAACTTTGTTGGCATTAGTGGAAGTGTGGAGGTATCATATCGATCACAAGTGCAGTATGGAGTACCTCAGGGCTCAGTACTAGGGCCGTTACTTTTTACGCTTTACATGTTACCCTTGGGAGATA
>JAUMHR010000024.1:132713-144392 GCA_032361145.1 Enteromius fasciolatus
TGGATTATTACGTGTATATAAATATTTAATTATTACTGTCTTGTACCCTGAAATAAACATTTACTCAACTGTCTGTTGTGAGATAAAGTGTGGAGAAAATGGCCAAGAATATTGCCTAAGAAACTCATCATCAACTATTCCAGACATTTTCTTATCATCGGTATCAGGCAGAGAAAACCCCATTTCAGTCGATTAATGGTGTCTGGCGTTGTGTCTCCTGGCTCTAGGTAAGAAGCAGCCGCTCACGAAGGCCGTGGATCGAGTGGAGCTCGCCGGAGACGCTGAGGGTCTGATGGCTGCTGTACAGGCTCGGAGAGCACGACACATTCTCCCTCGGCTCTCCGCCGACGGCACCGTCGAGTACGCCCTCGTCCTCCCCAGACCAGGACAGAGACGGACGCCTCAGCTGGGCTCCGGGGCCGATCTGGACTGGGTTCTGAATGGAGGCCGGGTTCATAGCTCACGCTCAGACCTGGATCTGACGGATAACACGCTTCAGCAGAGGAGGATGGTGAGCGCCGGGAAAGGGAAGAACAAACTGCCCTGGGAGAGATCGGCCCTCTCTGTGGAGCTTCAGACCAATGGGGAGTCACCTGAGCAGGTGAGCGTTGACATCAGCATCATCACACACACACGCCTCTGAAACCTTATAACATGACCTCTTTATGATCAAACTCTGCCTTCACACTCAATCTCCTCATGTCTTCTGTCTCTGATCGTTAAGAGTGTTTATCAGTAAAAGTAATTATACTCAGATCTGGACTGATTTTGATGAAGTAAACGTTATCTCCTGATGAAGCAGCTCAGCTTGATTCTTTTGATCTTTTGAGGAGCAATGATCTTCACAAGCCTCCAAAACATCTTCCTTTATTTCTTCAGCTCTCAATCAGCATTGCTTTATATGTTTGGATCATCTCATTGAGACATATTACTGGAGATTTTTATTTAGAGTGTTTAATGTCAGTATCTGCTGCACTGTTAGAAAGAACTCATTGATCTACATTAAAAGGAGCAGAAGTGCAGTAAATAAAATAGAGCTGTTTTTGTCTATATTCTCATTATAGCAGACTATTTGAGCCATAAGACTGACAAAAAATCTACAAAAAAAATTTTATTAAATTTTTAAAAAGACTTTTATTTTAAACAGAACTCTTTTCAGGGTTAAGTGATGCTGAATGATAATGTAAATAGTTAGTATTAGTGCATGTGAAGCTCAGCTGCTGAAAACCAGCTGCTGAAATCTCTTTCGACACTGTTTGACATCATAAAAAAACCTTAACCCTACTCTTTCTTTCCTTTCTAGCCTGCACTTATTTGAACATTGCCTGTTATACAGTATTATGAGCACTTCCTAAGTTGTTTTTGCCTCTTTAGGAGTACTTGCTTGATGTTTTCCCCTCCCGTAAGTCTGTGTGTGGAGGTGGTGTGTGTGACCGTAAGACTGTGACTCTGTGTGTGTGTGGGTGATCTGACTGTGTTTCCCAGCAACACTCACACACTGCAAGACTTCAGATGAGAGACGAACAAACACCAGCAGCGCCTGTTGAGTTGGTTTTCAAGCTGATGAACTGTTTCAGAGTTCTTCTGTGGAGTGTGTGTACGTGGATCCATGAGATCTCTGAAACGTCCTCCATGCTGAAGACATGATGATTGTGTGTCGTTTTGTCCCAGACTGACTGAAGTTCTGATTATTCCAGCAGGTTAGCAGTGAAGATCCGTCCTCGTCCGTGAGGCTCCGTCAGGACACTGGAGTCAGATACAGTAAGAACACAACACAGCAGCTCTGTTACCCAGAGGCCCATCCATCCTTGTGTTGAATTTATTTTATGAAGTGATTGGAGTGCTGGGATTGATTTCTTTCTCAATAACCCTTAACTATATTATAGTGATAGTAACCTTAAAGTAATCCGCTGAAGCTGAAGGCTCAGATAACTCTGTGGTCTTCTGGTCCAGGTCCATCAGAACCTCTGCTGTCTCCGAGCCGGGCTCGCCGGTCTCTAGGTCGACTGCGGCGCAGCGGGAGTTTGGACTCAGATCCAGACATTTTCAAAGCGGCCAATGCCTCGGAGTCTGAAAGAGGTGATGCTTTTTATAAATGCTTCACTCATTCAAATGTGTTTAGACGACAGACTCATTTTATTAAAGCTTTCTCTGAAGTTGGTGGCACAGCTTGGGAACAGTAATGGTTTAGAACCAGTGATACTTTAGTATCATTCATTTATTGTTAGAGTTTTTTTTTATTTTCATGGAATTTGTATTTAATATTTTATTTTAGTTTTAGTAATTTTTTGTATTAATATTTAGATTTGATTTATTATTTAGTTTACTTTATTTTTTTGTTCATACTTTTAGTGCCTCAAGCAGTTAGTTGTCGCGGCAACATTTAAATATTTTGTTCAGTGTAATAAAGTTTTTATCTAAAATGTGACCCTTGACCACAAGATCAGCCGTAAGGGTCCATTCTTTGTTCAACTGATTAATAAATCATCTCTGCACTGATGTCTGGTTTGTTAGGAGAGGGTATATTGAGAAAATCACTTCAAGTTGTTCAAATGAATTTCTTATGGATGAGTATTACTAATCAGTTTTGATATTTACAGTAGAATATTTACAAAATATCTTCACGGAACAGGATCTGTACTTAATATCCTCTCTAGGCTAGCTTTATTTCAGCAATAGCAAAACAGTTTTCAGTAGTTTTAGTTGATAACTCTTATGAGGTGTGATATTGAGTCATTGTTTTTGTTCGTCATGAGCGTATTGAGTGTGAATGTCTTCCACAGGTTTGCCCAAGACGAGTCGTTTTCTGTCGGGCAGCGTTGAGCGAACCTTCTCCCTCCCGACTAACTCCACACCTCCAGGCCCATTTCTGCTGCCCTCGTACC
The DNA here is from genome assembly GCA_032361145.1 of Enteromius fasciolatus. Lineage (NCBI taxonomy): Eukaryota > Metazoa > Chordata > Actinopteri > Cypriniformes > Cyprinidae > Enteromius > Enteromius fasciolatus. The sequence goes on from JAUMHR010000024.1 coordinate 135,599, forward strand.
CGCTGACCACACTAACAGGGAGTCTGCTGACCCCGACCTTACCGCGCAGAAACCACGCTGACCCCTCGCTCTCCATGTCCAACACGTGGCCCAACAAACGTGACAGCAGCCCTCGCCGGCGGAGCGACGACTCTGGTCAGGACACACGCTTCTGTCTACGTTCTCTTTAGCGCTGATAGAAACTAATCAAACCACAGAATAAACTGTTTCAGGTCAGGTGAAGAAATACAACACTTCAGATATGGCTGTTGATTTGGACACATTACTTTAGTGTGGTTCTTTTTGGAAAAAATAACACGTTAGAATGATTAAGGTGTTAAATGCATTTCCCGATATCTGCGTGATTGTGATATGATGAAGCGGTTCAATAAATATACACTGTATTGTAAATATTAAATACAATTTTGCGAACAACAATAGTTTGAAACCGAGTGACTGACAGACAGCAGTGATTCATTTTGAATGAATTAATCTAGTGAGTCAGTGATTCAGTGAGTCGTTCATGAAGACAGTTGCTTGCTTAATTAAATTAATTGGTTTAATGGCCTTTTTTTGGTGCCATTTCAGAGTATAATTTTGTATTTCAGTATTCACTTTTTAGAATGAAGCATGAGCACCCATCTATTATCATTACAGTATTTATGAATCAAAATATTTTTTTATAAAGCTACTTATTTGTAATGTGTGTAATACATGACTTCAGTGGATCAAAATGATGTGCTATTAATTTAATTAATTTAGGTAATTAATTGGATTCTGAATTTGTCATTAGTTTATTCTCTGCTTATTATTTCCACTGAAATGATTGAAATGATGCATTTCTTCACATGCTGTTCATTAACGAGCCCGTCTGATGATGTCACAGGTGAGGTGAGCTCCAGAAAGCCTCCTCGTTCTGTCCGGGCCTCATCTGTCCGTCAGAGCCCAAACACCAGCAGACACCCCGACAGAAACCTGCACCTGGATCTGTCTGTCAGCAGCGGAGCGGGAGAGCCAGAGGAAGAGCCGCTGGACCGCGAGGAGGTGTGTGTGTGTGTGTGTGTGTGTGTGCACACTAACTCCAGCAAGCTCTGAGGTGTGTGTTGCTCTTTCAGATGCTAAACTCCTTGCGCTCGTTGAGAAACAGCGCTGCTAAGAAACGAGCTAAAGTCAGCGCGAGCAGCTCTGAGCCGGATCCCGACAGTCCAGACTCTGCGGTGAAGCTGGAGCTGGTTCCTGACTCTCCGGAGCAGACGTCCCCATCCGTCACCAGCCCTCTGAGCGAGAGCGGCCTGAGCAGCCTGTACTCGCCCCCGTCGCCAAGCGGCACCAAGAGCAGGTTAATTACCCGGCTCCAGATCACTCACACAAACCTACAGGCTGGTGATATAACTGGAGACATGATAAACTGACAGAGACTTTGGATTATTGTGTGTGTGTGCGCGCTAACAGACGCTGTACAGCAGTTTTAATTCTCACTACTGTTTTATTTGATGACTCTAGCCCTGTGAGCTCTGCTGTGAATCCTCGAGTGTCTTCAGTCACAGCAGACGTCAGCGCTCAAGGTGTGTATGAGAAGCACATGAGCACAGTGGTGTGTGTGTGCTGTCAAACAGTGTGTGTCACATGTCATCTGTGTGTGTTACAGGTGTGACGCAGCAGAAGAGTCTGTCTGATGGGAACGTGAGTGTGATCGGTCAGAGACTCATTTACTCAAACAGATCATTAGATCCAGATGAGGAGAAGCCCAGCGACATGACATCATCATCTTCATCGCCGCAGATCAGAGCTGCTGGACGTGAGCCGCTCCGCGCTCTCAGACCCGCTAAAGGTGAATTCAGAAAACATTAAAAACGCAGTACAATCTTCAGAAATCATAATAATATACTGATTTACTGCTCAACACACACTTCTGATTATTAGCAGTGTTGAACGGTGGAGTATCAGGGTTCTATTATGTTACATGTTTTATGATATTTCACCGTTTCTACTGTATTTGTTGTTCAGATAAATGCTTGGTGAGCAGAGGAGGATGATTCCAGTGTTTTATCAGTAGTGTATGTCCTGTTGAGTAGTTTTTGATATGATAATGTGGCATGTTTCTCTCAGGTTCTCAGCAGCGGGTGTCTAAGTCGTGTGCTCGGGACATGTCAGAGGGCGTGATCGGACGAGGTCAGTTCTCCTCTGTTTTTCTGACCGCTGATCTAAACTCAGCCGCTCTCATCCCTCGTCTGTCGTCTTCTCTCGTGTCTGCAGGAGTGTTCGGTTCGGTTGTGCTGCCCAGTCGTCTCAGTGTGGCGTCTTCTCCAGAGCAGGACCCGGCCGGTAAAAGCGGGCGTGATCCTCCTCCGGCTGTGTACGGACACGCCTTCAGCAGCACACCCACAGAGTCTGACACCAGTCCAGAACCGGACGAGCTGCCTCTCACTCAGGTGCGTCTCAAACAGCCCACAGCGTCCACTTCCAGAATAAACATCTGCTGATGATTGAGTCATCCAGGATGTGTTTCTCTCACTCTTGCTCTGATCTTTAAATCAAGGCTTGGCTGTGATCTGTGTGTGTTACAGGAGAGAGTCAGACTCTCCAGGATTGCCAGCGACAAGATGAATCAGCGGCGTCTCGAGCAGCAGGAGACACCCCCGGCTCAGGGACCAATGAGACGCCGTGCGCCTATCGGTGATGTGAAAGGTGAGAGGTCAACAGCAGTGATGGCCATGGCTCATCTGTCATCTCTGTCCTCACCGGTTCTGTGTTTGCTTCCAGACGTGAGTCTGAACGGATGTGGGTCGCTCTCTGATGAATCTCCCTCCAGTCCAAACGGAGCACGGAATCCATCCCATCAGCCCGCCCCCCCGACCAGCCCACCCAATAGGAACGCAGCACCACGATTGAGACGAGTGTCTAGTCTGAACCGAACCAAACCAACTATGTCTCACATCACCGGTGAGAGAAGATATATACCTCACGCACTGTATGTGCAGCAACTATAAACTCACACAGACTTGACATTACTGTCAGATTAATATATGTGTGTGTATATATTTATATATATATATAGTTTTTCTTCAGCAAGGATGCGTTCAATTGATGAAAAGTGACAGTAAAGGCGTTTATAATGCTAGAAAAGATTTCTATTTAAAAATAAATGCTGTTATTTTGAATTTTATATTCATCTGTGAATCCTGAAAAAAATGCATCAAAAATCTGCTGTTTTCAACATTAAAAAGTATTGGAAATGTTTGATGAGCAGTAAATCAGTATATTAGAATGTTTTCTGAAGATCATGTGACTCTGAAGACTGGAGTAATGATGCTGAACATCACAGAAATATTACACTTATTCACACAGAAAACAACTGCTTTAAATCATACAAATATTTCACTGTTTTTTTTTTTTTGATCACATAAATGTAGCCTTGGTGCTCAAAAGAGACTTCTTTCAGAAAAAGACCCCATACTTTCAAACGCTAGTGAAGTTCATGTTTGTCCATCAGATGAGCCGATTGCTGGGAGTCCGAAGAAAGAGGGTCAGGATCAGTTGGTCCTGCATCCGTTCTCTAAACCGGAGCTGGCGCTGACGCAGAGCTTCAGACTGATCGCTTCAGACGACTGGTGAGTGTGTGTTCAGGATCATCACCAGGGTTGGGTATCCAAAACCAGTCTGTTCCTGAACCGATGACTTGATGAGAATATGAACTGCTTAAATTGAAGTGATACCCAACCCTATCCATCACACACAAAAAGACATCGTCAGATGCTCCTGTGAAGTCGTTAGCATCAATATGTTCTGTTCATGAAGGGAAAAGAAGATCGAGGGGATGAACTTCCTGCGTAGCTTGGCTCAGTATCATCCAGATGTCCTCATGAGCAGGGTTCATGACGTGTGTCTCGTTCTCGTTCAGGAGGTCAGTCACTTCTGCAGCTCACGCTCACAAACGACTACTCACATTCACCACGTACAGCACAGAGCAGCTTATAGCTTATACAGTACAGTATATAGTTTTTATTTATGCTCATCTTGGCATTTCTGTCCTGCAGGTTTTAATGTGTCATACCAAAATGCTCATAGAAATATGTGGATGTAAGGGTTAATGTTGCAGAAGTCATTAATTGTGAAGCTAAAGCAGCTCTAGATAAGGCAGTATGCGATGTCTCTGCTGAAGGTTCGTAACCTGCGCTCCGGCGTGTCTCGGGTGGCTGTGGTGACGCTGGGAGAGATGTTCGCGACGCTGCAGAAGGGAATGGATCAGGAGCTGGACGGGACGGTCAGAGCTCTGCTGCATAAAGCTGGAGAATCCAACGCCTTCATCAGACTGGACGTGGAGCGAGCGCTGGACAGCATGGTGCAGAACTGTACCGTCACACGCAGCATGAGCACCCTGCTGTCCGGAGGACTCAGGTCAGACGCACACGTGTCCTCTGTCTCTGATTGATAGTTAAGAGTGTTTATCAGCGAAAGCTCTTTCAGTGTAATTGTACTCTGATCATCAGGATCTTTTTAGGAGCTTTACTTTCACTGTTCCTCAGCGGAAGCCTCCAAAACATCTTCTGAGGAGCCTTTAGAGCCTTCAGCCTTTAAATCTAAATTGTGTTGATTTGATAAAACAACACATAATAGTTTTATTTGTGATGTAAACACATTAATTTGTAGATGTATTTACTGCAAAACAAGACAAAACACTTCGGTAGTGTAAGCTGTGTGCTGTTATATACAAGATAAGATCTGATTGGTTTACATTATAAGCATCATAATCTCATGATGTTAAATTCCGCATCTGCAGCAAACTGTATATTTCTTTGAATGAATCTGAGCTTTTTTCCCGCCTTATTCTCACTCTGTCAGCCTATATGAGCCGTAAATGCTTGATGGAGTAAATATGATACTCCACAGCATGGACAGTCCCGTCACAAACAGTGTAGTATGTGTCTGACTGCATGTTGTTGTGTGTGTTTGCTTCTCAGTCATCTGAACTCAGTAGTGCGTAAGTGTGCTGCTCATCATCTGAGTGCTCTGGTGGAGCGGGCCGGAGCCGCCCGGCTGCTGTCCGGGGCTAAAGATCTGACCGACCGCATCCTGCCGGCCGTCTGTAAGCTGGTGCAGGACTCGTCTCAGGAGGCCAGGTGAGCGGCGCAGGGGTCAAAGGTCACGGATCGCTCTCCTCTGCGCTTCGCTCTCTCATTGCTGTGTCTCTCTCAGGTACTATGGGCGACGGATGCTGCTGTTTCTGTCCTCTCACCGGGACTTTGATAAGATGTTGGAGAAGTTTGTCCCTGCGAAAGACCTGCCGAGCATCAGAGACATGGTCTTCACTCTCAAAACCAAGGTGTGCTCAAAATACTGCTGTCAGCATGATTTTTATTGATTTCAGTTTTTCAAAGTAAAAAGGTCTCTTCTGCTCACCAGGGCTGTGTTCATTAGATTTAAAAACATGGTAAAACAGTGAAATATTATTACAACTCAGATCAGCTGCTTTCTGTGAGATTAACACTGCTGTCTTCAGAGTCACATGATCTTCAGAAATCATAATTATATACTGATTTACTGATCAACACACACTTCTGATTATTAGCAGTGCAAACTCTTAGAAGATGTCAGTCGTTGTGGGCGTGTCTGTGTGTAATTGTGGGTGTGTCTAAGGCTGAGACTGTCTTCTACCAGTGTTCATAGTTAACCTCTCCTGTGTGTGTGTGTGTGTGTGTCAGGGTCTGGGCGAGATGCCCCAGGATGCTCCATCGGCACGGGGCCGGCGCTCTCTCCTGGGGAGCGGTGTGGTGCGGACCTCGTCCCTCACTCGAGAGCCTCTGAGCGGCAGCAGGGATTGTGGGCAGGCGGTCAGTAAAGCGTCCGTGCACAGCCTGGCTGACCGCAGCGAGTACGTCAAACAGATGAAGACGCTGCTCAACTCCAAAGACTTCAGGGAGAGGATGAAGGCCATCGATCAGCTGGTGTGTGACTGCGAGGAGAACCCGGCTCTGGTCATCAGCAGTCTGTTCCCGGTAACTAAACCTGAGCACTCTGGGAAAACCTTACAGTCAAATCAGGCTGATCATTCATAACTCTACTAATTATTCATTCAAAGTATTGTTAATAAAGCTGCAGGCAACATTTCTCATTTACATTTAGTTTCATTTGATGTACTAAAATAACTTAAATGTAAATAATAATAAAACATTAAGACATTTTAAAAATGGCAAAAACAAGAAAATGACTAAGATTACAAATAAAATAAAAATAGAAAATATAAGAACTATATAATAATAATAAGAAGAAGAATATGGTAGTGTTATTGCAGCTAATATGTTAAAATATGTTATGTTAGTGATTCTATAATATTCATTAATTATAATTGAGTCCAAATATTACAGAAATACTTTAGAGTTTATATAATCTTGATTTATTTTTTTAAATCAAGAGTGCTAGATGCTTTTAGTTATTTGATTATTTTGGCATCATTGCGATAAAATAGTTTTTATTAATATTTTGATAATAATAGTAATGATAGTTTTCATTTTATTAAAAGTTTTAGTCATGTTGTTGTGTTTTTGCTATTTTTATTAGTTTTTCATTTTTTTTTAAAAGTTATTTTAATAATATGTGTGTGTGTGTGTGTGTGTGTGTGTGTGTTAAACCAAATGTTGCCTTTATGTCAAAAAAAAAAATAAAAATTGGTTTTAGTTCTGTTATTAGTTCTCTACAATAAGCCTGCTTCGACTGTGTGGAGATTGTAATGTCTCTGATGATGAAGATGATGCTGACTCTGTCTCTGCTGCAGGTGTTTGACGCTCTGAAGGTTCGTCTGCAGGAGTCTAACAGTAAGGTGAACCTGCGGGCCCTGGAGGCCCTTCAGAGCATCGTGGCTCTGCTCAGAGACGCTCTGGCTCCGGTGCTGAACTTCCTGATCCCCGCCGTCGTGGACACTCACCTGAACTCTAAGAACAGCAGCATCTCCTCGGCGGCGCAGGGGGCCGTTCAGGCTCTGATGAACAACATCGGTGCGTCTTCTTTGGGTTCTGATCTGATCTGAGCCGATCTTCAGTGTGTTTGACTCTGACTCTGTGTTTCAGACAACAGCCTCCTGCTGCAGCCCTTCTGCTCTAAAGCCCAGTATCTGAGCGGGAGAGCCAAGCTGGAGCTCATCCAGAGAGTTGCAGGTCTGAAAAACACCTTTGCTCTCATAAGCTCAGACTTCATCTGTTCTGTCATCCTTTTTTGTTATTTGTATTTAATATTATATTTTCAGTCTCTGTGGCTGGTCTTGTTGAATGTGTCCTGATGTGTTGTTTCTCAGAGCTGGTGACGGAGCTGTACCCGCGCAAGCCTCAGCTGGTGGAGCAGAAGGTCCTCCCGCTCTTCTGGACCCTGCTCAGCTCATCCGGTAACGGAGGAATCGTCCGGCCGGCCGCTGCCAAGCTGGCCGAAGCTCTGCACGCTCACATGGGCCGGACTCTGCTGGAGAACGCTGCCGCATCACAGCCTGCAAACATACAGAGTGACCTGAACGAGCTCCTGAGAGCCGCCCCATCCTCCTGGACACAGACCCACAGTGCCTGACTGACCTCTGACACACACACACGTCAATAAACACTCTCTGTCTGACGCTGGAGACTCCACACTGACCTTACATGCACTATCACTCCCGTCTTGTTTTGTAGCGTGTGCTCTGATCATTTCTACCAGACACGAGTGTGTGTGGATTTACACCAGACTTTTGTACTGTATAATAGCGCAGTATTAGCTGTATGAATGCTGTGTGTCGCTGCTGTACTGTAAAAATATGAAGAGTTTGTTTGCAAAAACAGATAACTCAATTTTTTTTACAAAATCACGTTTATCTTATCATGGTTTTGTGTTAGGTGGCTGTATTTTTTTAACCTTATCAAAATAACCCAGCTGCAGTTTGATTGAGATTAATTGCAAAGCACAAGGACAAAACATGGTTTTTGAGAACTGTTAAAAAAGCAGTTATCTGTTCTTCATATTTATATAAATATATTTTAGTGCTGTCAAATGATTAATCACATCCAAAATAATTTGTTGTGTGTGTACTGTGTATAATTATGTATATGTAAATACAAACACATGCATATATATACCTTTTGGTGTAATATGTTGTTTATATATTAAAAATATTTCTTTTGTAATATAAGTCAAATAAATATAACTATGTAAATATTTTCAAAATATATACATGCATGAGAGTGTATTTATATATACATAATAAATATACACCGAAGACATATTTTGCAAACTAAAACGTCTGTTTTATATATGATTAATCATTTGACAGCACTAATAGATTGCGAGGATTGACTTCATTATGGGCTGCTTTAAGTGCGACTCTTCTAGGTTATTTGCATGAAAAAAATAATTGTTGGGTTTTTAAAAACTAAAGAGGAAGCTCCTCGTATTGAGCAGGAAGTCCGCTCTGGATGTGTTTAAGTGAATGTGAAGCTTTAAATCAGAATAATGAGGTGAGCTCGTGTCCAGGTGTAGTTCTCAGTTTAGTGCCAGTCATTCCAGAACAGCCTTGATGAGATTTCACATTAAATTATATCAGAGAGATTTATCTATAAATAAAGTGTCCTATTTCTGTAAACATGTGTTCTGTGATCCAATCTTCATCAGTTTTCATCTTAGATCTTCATATTTTGTGAAAGACTAATTCACTTTTACTGATTGAAGGTCATTTATTAAGTTGGCTTGAGAAAGCCAACTTACTGATCTACTACTTAAACTTATTATTATTATTATTCTTTTTCTTAGACTAAAATTTCTAAACGCTACTCCTCCTAGAGCTTTAACTCTACAAACTCCA